>WTSP01006846.1:0-15358 GCA_025331215.1 Actenoides lindsayi | reverse complement strand
CTGACGGGGGTGGGGGGAGCAATAGGAGGGCTTGGTGGGCACCTGGTGCCGTGCCAGGGTCAACCCACCACAAGGATCATTGGGGTGAGACAGACTGTGCTAAGGGCATCCATGTGGGGAGTAGGGAGGAAGGAAAATCCCAGCTGCTTTTCCCTGAAGTACAGGAAAATCCTTGAGAGTAGACGTTTTCTTCCTGTCATTCTTCTTGCTTGCCTATGTGATCTGAGCATATCCATGAAAATGACAGATTGCATCACATGCTCAGGTGCAGTACGTGCATGAGACTCTGCTAGGATGTGTAGATAAAGAGAGGACTTGGCTGCAGGGACAGAACTGCTTCTAAGTGCTGGTTCCTTTACTTCAGCATCCAAGAGCAAAGCAAGCAGCATATTCTGCCATTTATGACCATTACCAAAATTATTATTGACCACACTGAAGCATACATGAACTATCTTAAAAGAAAGCATTTGGATTTCTCACTATGGATAAAGCACCAGCTCTGATTCTTTTAGAGGAATTAATGAAACCCCTAAACCTCAGAGCAGTTTCCTGATAAACTTAATGAATAGCTGTCAGCAGAACTGGCACTAATTGGCATGCTTTTGGGTACCCTGGAGGGGAAAATTCCAAGTGGATAGTAATCTTGCTTCGTGATTTATAAATGTTCAGAGTCAGACTGACACTTCATTTCTAGGGCAGTACATTGATATTTGTAGTTTTGTTTCTATGCTGTTCCTTGTTCTGTGAACATGCAGGGACCATAATGTCTCTAAAATGTCAATTTGGTGGTTTTCCAGAACATCCTAAGGAAGTGTTTTAAGAAAAGTGATTGTGTAGGCAGGAAGGGAAAGGAAAAACTTTCAAGTGATACATATAATAAAAATAACCTAACTTGCATATGATGCTTGCAACCTTGATTTCATTAATCATCTAACTATTGTGCTAATTTAGATAAATCTTGTCATCGTTACTTCTGCTCAGAGAAATTCTCATGAGGTCACTGACTTTTAAAGCTTTGCCACAGTTAGAAGTGCCTTGAGAGTGAGATGTAAGTTCATTTTGCATGTATGACATTTTTCATGGAAAGTTATTTACTTTAAGGATTCTCCCCAAATATCTTGTTGTGTGCATATGCCTTTTGAACACTAGCATCATTATTCTGCTCAAGACAGGTAACTATGTTGGGAAGATGTCACCTGAAGATGACACATCATTCTTGGTATCACTTAGCTTAGGTTAAAATGTTAATAATGCTTTGTATTTAGCAGAAAGTGGCCCCAATGTTTATTTAGACCCATTCTGTTCACAGAATCTACACCAAAGGTTGCCATGTCTTCAGACAGTATGTCAGTATCTGTTGCCATGTAGCAGAAAGTGACTAATTTTTAACATTTTATTGGGCACTTCATTTACTCTTGTGGATTTTGGCCAAAGTCTGGAAGTAACAAATTAATGAAAAAAAAAAATAAAAATTGTGTTATGGGTAGCAGCAGGTTCTTCTATATATATCTGTATGTTTTCTGTTGATTATATAATTATTGAGACCAAATGTAATCTTTAAAAACATTCAAAATTGCAAAGAAATCATAATTCCCTATCATAATGTAACACTTCAAAAATGGAAAATTAAAATACAAGTGTAATATACTAATATAATTGAATCAAAAGAAAATGAAATGTAATTATCTTCTTGGAACAAGGGTTTTGTAATGATAATGGTGGCTGTATTAATCAGATGTCATATTATTACCTGTAATAAAATGCCTTATGGAGCTTTCTCAGCTAACAGAAAAGTTACAGAAGACTGGTGAAATTGAATGTTAAAAGAATAAAAATATATTTTTCATGAGTGAAGTCTGGCTGGATTAAAAAGGACTAGAAATAGTCATGTAAATTGGGGGGGTGACTTTTTTTTATTTTTATTTTTTAATTTATTTGGTCTTTCCTGGAAATTCAGCAAAGAAAAAAATAAAATTAAAATGTTTCTTTTAAAAGATACAAAGGGTGTCCCTAGACTTTAAAAGGGGATGTAAATTTTGGGTCAGTCATATCCCATGCTGTTAATTTGCAAAGACATCATATCAATGGCATGCCCATGGAGGCATCAGTTACCTGCAACTGGAAATTCTATACATCAGATTAGATGCAGCAATACTTGAAGGCTGTCTAGATAATGAGACGGAAAACAACTGTGTTTAGTTCCTTTTGGTACATAAAAATGGCCGTATTTCAGACACAGCTCTTCATTTTTTGTCACAGACTTGGGTTTGCTGTGTGTGAAATCTCTGGGCGGTACTTTTTCAGTGCACTCCCCAAAGGATGGGCACAGATGTCTTCTGCCTCCTTGACTAAGGGGGAGCACAGCCTGCTCCTGGGTGGTGCCCTGGCTCAGCCCACCCCTCTCTCCCCAGCAGCAGAAAGTACACTCTCTTTCAAAGACTTTAGGAGATTTAAGTTGGTGAAATTCAGGGTTGATCTGTAGCCAAATTTTCACTGGGTCTTGTTTCATTTTCACTCCTGCATAATGCATGAAATGGCACATGAGAAAGCAAGATATAATGAAAGCAGCAGCTATAAATAAACATGAAAACTTACCCACATATTTTCTTACAGGAAATCAGATAATGGAATCAGACTCTCTTATGGAAAACGGATTCTTGTCTTTTCAAGCCCTAGTCTTATGAATATTTTCATGACAATACTTTGAATGTTTTAGTACCTACATTTACCATGTTTGGAGTACTGAAAAGATATTCTTGCCCAGAGATATTTTCAGAAGAAATCAGATGCTCTTAATGCTACCACTAACTGCAGCATCACCTGCTGAAACACAAAGAGCTTAAAGATTTCAATTCACTTTAATTTTCAATTCTATTCAATTCAGTTCCACTGGATTAGGCTCTATCATTTCTTAAGATCAATTCTTGCCTTCTGCTTGAACAAAGCAATGAACTCAAAAGTTCTTTTAGTCATAATGAGCACTGAATTATGTTCCCTATTCATTTTTTTGCATTTTGGCAACAGAAAATCCTATCTGGATTTAAAATATTTTCGAAAATGTTCTTGACTGATCCACTAAATGTAATACATATATTATACATAAATGCTTAACAAAGAAATATTTTACTCCATGGTTTTAGAAAAGTTTGGCCTGACAATGTCTCTTTAATTGCAGCAGCTGTAAAATTCTCACATGCTTGGGTTTATTTCAGTAGAGCAGATCCTGTGCTATGTAGAATAATGGTTCATTAAAGAAAAGCCTCCTAGGAGAGAAGTTGTCTA
The DNA here is from genome assembly GCA_025331215.1 of Actenoides lindsayi. Taxonomy (NCBI): domain Eukaryota; kingdom Metazoa; phylum Chordata; class Aves; order Coraciiformes; family Alcedinidae; genus Actenoides; species Actenoides lindsayi. Next base: position 12,076 of record WTSP01006846.1, on the reverse strand, counting down.
AAGCATAATGATTCAGATTAGCTTTTCAAAGGAATTTGGAATAGTCAGAGTCACCTTTGATCTTGTTTAGTACACCAACATGAGGATTCTGTATACCAAGTCTGCAATCTAAATCCATGGCAAAGGAAATTGAATAAAATGGACTATTTCCTGTGTGAGGTCATTTAATAGATTTAGTTCTAAATTCTCTCTCTGAGGAGCTGCATGAGATCCTGAAAGCTGGAGAACAGACAATCAGGAAGACATGAATAAAGCTGTCTGGTTAAATCCATTAGCTGCTGACAGAGTCAGAGACAAAGTCAGGTGGATATTTCATAGCAGAGGAACAATAAGGCAAGCAAGGAAGCTGCTAATCTTTTAAAGACACTGCAGTTTGATCCTGCTTCTGTTAAAAGGCATAATAGAGCACCCATGATAAACTAAATCCCTGTGGTACTCTCTCCAGGTTTTCTTGAGACTCAAAGAAGGGATGCGTGGTTTTAATAATTCTTTTTCATGTTGTCAAAAAAAAACAGATTCATCACAGTTAGGGATGGGGATATGTGATCTCAGGTTGTTCTTCTCTTCTAGCTCCCTTTTTTTCCCCCTCACTTTTTTTCTGTCTTATTCTCATCTATACTGGAAGGGATTTTACATTTCCTTTCAAAGATGTTTTTTATTCTACTACATAATTTTGTATCTATATTTGATTTGACCAATTTCTTCAGCAAAACCAAAAAATGATTTTTTATTCTTTCATTATGCCTTAAATTTGGTGATTGAACATGTCCAAAAAGTTGAAAATTATCTGGTTATTTAGCATGCACAGTCATACATTTTAAAAGTCCAAATACATACAATCTCTAACATGCACTAACTCCTTGGGGGGAGCAGGGGGTAGAAATGCTATAGAAATTTTGTTAACAATGTATCTACTTACAGATATTTAGTCTGGTATGTTATATTGAAAATTTTAGTAGATTCAAGAATTCAAGGTTGATCTTAAGTTTCTACCACCAGTATAATATCTAGAAATCCTGGGTGTGTAAATTCAGACTCAATACAGTTGATGATCTACAAAAAGGCAATATAATTCTGTCGATATCTGAAAAGTTGTTAAAATAGGACTTTAACAGCATAATATAAACCTCTTCCATGTAAACTTAAGATTTTTGTTTTCCTTAAAACCAAAATAATTCAGAATAAACTTGGAGGGAAAAAATATATATTTCCATATCTAGCAATAAAAATGAGGTTTATGCTTTTTATTTTGAAGTGAACTTAGCTTTCCCACACACAAAAGTCATATATATATAACCACCACAAAACAGCATTTCCTGACCCATAGAGCAGCCCATATCTTGTGCCTTTTGATTCAAGTATACATTTCCATAGTTCAGTATTTACTCACCATTTCATCAACAGTACTGATCATTTGTTTGCTAGTTATTTCAAGACACCTCAACATTTTCATTCCAATATCCTTTTTTCTCATCACTATGGGAACCACTGTCTTTTTATCCTTCAAGAAAATTATGGTTTACAAAAGCTCTCATCCTTGTAATGGAAATTTGCATGTAAAAACAGCTTGATTCTGTATTCTTAACTTATGGACAATTTTACTACTTGTGATATCATCTCAGTTGGTTGTGTAGTCAAACTAGTAGTCAAACATACTGTAGTCACACAAACTGTAGTCAAACACACCATTGCAACTCCCAGAAATTCAGTCACAGTGGCCAAATGAATTCTCATTAATGGTTATAGCACTGGACAAGTGTGAGTCTGCAGCATCAGTGAAGGATTCTGCAGGTGTTATAAAAGCTGCTCAGTAAGTCTTTGCAGCTGAAGCAGCTGCTATTACTATTCAAACTTGCAAATTTTAGACCTACTTTGGGTATGCCTATGCAATCTGCAGCTACTATAGGTTCTCCACTGCAGACATTATTTTGGTTGCCATCTCTGTATTTTTCTCATTTAGTTTGCATTGGTAAGTACTAGGGAAACCAGAGAAAAAAAACCTAGGAGATCTGGAGCATTAAAAAGATCTCATTACAGAATTAACATTAAAAAGAAAAGGAACAGTGGAAGGGAGCTGAATACTATTTTCCAGTCTTAAATATTAAATTGCCCAGAAGAATAAATAGAAGAAAGCAAAGTGCATTCCCAGAACAACTTGTTGTGGGTTTTCCTCTCCACTCATGCTAGTTGTAGGACCCCAGGGCTGACAATGTCTCAGAGGCCATCACAGTAAGGAAACTACAGTGGGCTTGTGAAAAGATAGCTTAATATTGGACTGATGCCTTGAGGGACACCCAGGTTTTCAAGTCCATGAACTGTCAATTTCAGATGACTTCATGATATCATCTTGTGGCAAAATACACTTTGCTTCCTCATGGATTTATTGTTTTGGTTTTTAGCAAAATGTCACAGTTGTGACGTGAGAGAAGAGGATGAAGAAAGAACTATTTCCTAATCAGCCCAATTTGTCACTTTGGTTTCTGGTGACCCTCAGCTTCCCACTGAACCCAGTGATGTACGCAGATCCCATTTCTGTGCCAGGGAAGAAAGAAACCATGGGTTTGGCTCCAAATCTTAAGTGGCTGAAACATTCCACAAGACACTTGTTTTCTATATGCGGGCACACAGTGAAATACAGACTTGGCTTCTAATTGGACCTCTCAACCACTACAATAATGTAAATATTAGAGCTCATCACATTGCACTCAGGTACAGCCTGCCTTTAGAAGTAATAGTATTTCCCACTGTGTTTCTACAAATCTTCTTCTGTCAAAGACTTTTCATCACTAACATCTGTAGAGTTTCCAACACTGGTTTTATGCCCTTCCCAGTACCACCCATCAGGCACACAGACCTAGGTCTGTAACCTTAAGAATGGAAACCCAACTTAGATACTTAGGGGGGATATTTTTCAATTGACTTTTAAAGACATCAACTATTTGAGCATTAGTGCCCATGTCAAAATAAAATCTTCAGTCTCCATTTTGTTTTTCAGAGTTGTCTTTTCTGCAGAAGAAGAGTATTTCTCTGCATCGAGTAAGCAGTCTAGTCCGTTTTGGATTTAGTGACATAATTCAAAATTACTTTCATCTTCTGATTCTGTTTTTTGTTTCCTGGCCCTTACATGTTCAGGAAGCATTTTAAATCTGTGATTCATCAGATATTATTCATAAGCTTCTGAAATAGTACGTTGCAAGAAGCTATTAAGGAACACAAGTTGTTATGAAATGAAAAATAAAGTACAGCCAGGGATTAAGAAAAGCTAAAGACAGAAAATAAAGTAGAAAAATGGTCAATTTCCAGGAGGGTGAAAGGGTAACAGTGGAGTGCAATCACATGTGTAGCACTACTAGTGAGTTAGAGAAGGGCCTGGATAGCAAGGTAGCACCAATCCCAGATGAAGCACCCCCCTCAAGGCTAGGGACACCTCTAAACTTCTCGGATAGTTCTACAGAGCGTGGAGGAAGCTGTAGTTCACTATTGATAAATGCAGGACAATAGTTGAACATACTCCAGTACATTTGGTGGAGTATAACTTAACTAACATCTCAGCTACATATAAAGGACCATTTCACATTCAAAATAAACCTCAGTCCAGTTGTGACTGTGGTAGTAAAAGCACATGCATGCATATGGAAATCTGCCAGAAGCATGAACAGTGGTATAGAAATAATCCTGAAACTATGAAGTCTTCAGATAAAATTGTACAACTGCACATTGAATACTGTATTTGGTTCTGGTTATCCAAACTAGATATAACATTATAGAAATTGACACTGTGCAATGGCAAGCAATAAGATAATTATAAGCATAAAAATGTCACGAAGAGATTAATTAAGAACATTAGGACTGTTTACTGTCAAAGTGAACTGAACAAGATAAAAATGTATGTAGCTGGTAAATAAAATGTTTTGGAACTCTTCTTTATTCCAACTTACACAACTGTAAAAGTGTCAGATTCTAAACTGATGAAATGTTTCTTTTAGACAATTTACAGCTAATCTGTAAAATTTATGTTGTGGTTCAAGCTGAGTGGTTTAGACTTCAGTGGAATAAGGATTGTTTATAGGTTCTCCATCAGTGGTTTCTTTGCTGAAAATAACTTTTCAGACATGCTGAAAATTTTACTATTTGTGGTGATTTTCCCCTTAAAGCAGAAAGATTTTTTTTTTTTGTCAATTACCTAAGAGAAATGAAGCAAATTAAAAATAATGGTTCAACACTGTTCAGTTCAAACTTTTCTAGCTCATTATTTCCTGATTATATTTTTTTATTTCACATTACCTTCCTTTTATTTATTTTTCCTTTCATTTCAAAAAGTGAAGAATTGAAAGAATTAGTGTATAAAGATTTAAAAAAAAACAGGCCTTTTTGGCCTAGTGTTTTGATCTAAAATGTTCCACCATGCTTTTTAGAAAAGCAAACTTATTTTAAGAAAATGTTACTTTTATTTTGAAAAGTATTGCTAGAAAATATTTTACATACTTTCAGTAATTCAGGGGAATCCTAAAGGAAAAAAACCCCCACACGTTATGTGAGTATATAAGCCCTATCCTTACCATAGAATTTATATGATAATTCTTTTGGATTATGAATCAAAGTTTCCTGTGAGTTGGTCATATGGGTTTTGCAAGCCAAGTATGAAGTAGCTGTGCCAGTTCATCAGGAAGCAGTCACAAACTTACTATGAGTTATGGACATGCTCACAAAGCTTTAACTTACCATTCCCCCTCCAGTGATTGTGTCATATGTTACACAATGATTGACTGTATCTGATGCTTCATACTTCCCCCTCCTGTCCCTCCTCTCCATCTAACCGCCTTGGACTCTCAGACTAAAGTCTGAAAATACAGATTAATATTCTTCACAACAGAAAGTTTTCAAAAGCATAACAGAATATATAAAAGCTATGTCACTGAGAATACTAAAACAGAGTCTGATTTGCAGCCTTGTGACATCAGTGAGAGCAGAGATAGCACGTATCCTATGTTATCCAGAATTCTTCTTTTCCCCATCCCGCTGTTCACTCTGAGTCTGTGTGTGTGCATTGTTATAAAATACACAATACCACCCACCCATGAATTTATGATGCACTGAGGTCTGATGCAAACTAGCAGGTATGGAGGAGTCTTCCCAGATCCTGACACTGGCACAGAAGGTGTGTGGAATTTTGGGAAGAGGGCAGGATGGTGTGTGAGGGATGTGGGGAGTGATCTGGTACTGTGGGGGTATGATCAAACTCAGGACATGCAGGCAGCCTCCAGGTGGGGTCTAGGGTATTTTGGAAAGGATTGTGAGCTTTTGAGGTGGTAGCAGGAGGTGGGTGGAGGTAGGAACAGAGGTTACTCTGGGGCAAAAGGAACAGTCTTACTCCCACCTCAGTGTGTTAACTGGGAGGTATTTTTATGGCAGAAATACATCAGGACATATTCCTGTCCCCCAGTCTCTTCCTGAGACCTTCTGTCCTTCATATTGGAAATGTGTTTCCCCCAGCTGTGATTCTCCCAGTCAGGATGGGTGGCTGGTGCATCAGTCAAACCTTCATAAAATTATAGTACCAGCAGTCATTATAAACATTTCTGCATCTGAGTAACTGTTTTCTTGATACAATCTTAATTTCATCAAGCACTTGTATATAAATGTATCCCCTCTCATTCCTTCACCAAGTAAAGAGAGATGAGGAAAATAAACCCTCATTGTCATAGATATTAAGTGATATGATATGCAACCTGAAGTATAAAATATGAAAACTCTAACATAAAGCTTCTGGAATGACTAAACATTACAGAATAAAACTGTTCCTTTAGACATCAATAGTCACTAGATGAAACCCAAGTTACGTATCTCAAATCAAAGATAGAATCTGAAAATCTTTTCCCGAAAACATGCTTCTCAAAGATATTACTTGTCCAGTGGAAGATAGTGCTTTGTTACATTGAATTTTCATCCTTAGTCCTAGAAGACAAAGGGTATTTAAAGACTTCATTGTTATATTTCTTCCTCACTAAAAGAAAAATCTTCTTGAAATTATACTCTAGTGCTAATTCCATCATGATTTAATAGTGGGACTCAATGATCCTATAGGTTTTTTCCAACCTAAATGATTCAATAATCCTATGATTTTTACAGTAGATTTTTCATGGTATCTCATCAAAGAAGAGTTGGCAAAGACTATTCAGCCCAACAGTCTATCCAGGCTGTGCAGACTTGTTCCCTACTGTACAACCTTTTCCAGTGTTTTGTTGACCAGGTTTGGTGTGGGTCAAGCACTGGGGATTCCAATGGCTCTCCAGGGAGAAACAGGTCTTCACATTTAAGGAGCTTGTTTGTAATATCTACTCAATCTTCAGGACAGTAGGATGTCTTTTGGATTTATCATTCAAATTCCCGTGCCACTGTAAAAGGTATCTGCTGGCTTGTACCAGGGACTTTTGCTGATTCTGTTAATAAATCTGGCAGCTTTATGCAGACAATTTGAGTTGCAGTCTCTTTCATGAAACAAAACACAAATCACACCTCAGGTCAAGTAGTATATTTTTTCATAAATGTTTAATTCACAAACACAAATAAAAGGATAAATGGAAGCTTTTATTTCATAATATATGGTGAAGCACACATACACAGTTGATGCTTATTCCAGTTGAAATTTCCCTTAGGCAAGTAAAGGTCAGAGAAATCTCAAACATTACCAAGCAACATTCCTAGACCAAACACTTAAGTTCTTAGATTCAATTTAAAAAACTGATTTTGTGGACTGCAGAATAGCTTTACCTCTGTGAAGTGTTCTCTTTTCACAATTATAGGAAGTGTTGCTTGAACTTAAATTACCTTCCTTGTAGAAGATCCTGTTCACTAACAACCCCTCCTTGATTCAGTCTTGTAAATGCATTTAAATCTCATCTCTGAAAAGTTTTTACCCCTTCTATAACATGATTTAAATGAACTCTGATGCTTCTAAGTACAATCTGGTGGAAGAGATGGTGGAAAAAATTGCCTATCTAATAAACTAAGTGCAGTAAGATGCTCTCCTTGAATTGTCCAATTTGCATTTGTTCCTTGTTCCACTTAATAAGGCAAATGCCTCTGTTCATGTTATATATGGTTAATCTGTCTCAGTGATCAGAAAGTTGGTTTACTTGTATCACCAGAACTGACAGGGAGGATGTGAGGATGAATGCGTGGGTATATACATATGTATGTACATATAAGTGTACGGATAGATGTGTGTGAATTTATACATATACTATATATATATTTGCAGTAATCAAAATTTTGATCACTAAGAACATTTGTGTACCACACAGATTACATTGGAAATTCCCTTGTAAAGGAAGCTTCCTTGGTACTCAAGCAGAGATTTCAGTTGGTGTCAGAGAAGCAGGATAATCACGAGATAAAAAGCCCTGCCCCAGTGAGTAGGGCTCACTAGCTCCAGTGCAGTACTCTTTTGACATGACTACTGCACTTCCACTAATTTGCTTTTGGAGCACACGTGTTGTGTGGACTCTTCACCCATGCTGAGAGCAGACCAAGGACTTTGTCTGAGGCAGTCCCACAGCAGGATGTTTCCTCCCCCTTCTAGGGCTCTTTATGTAACTCAGGTACCAAATGCAGTTCAGAGTGAATACAAATGGAGGAAAGGAAAGGAAAGGAGAGAAAAGAGACAGATCATTTGTCTGTAGATTTATGCAAAATAATTGGCTGGAGAGAAAGAAAGAAGGCAGTGAGAAAGCTGCCCTATACATTTTTATCTTCAGGCAGGGGAGTAGCATGTAGGAATGTTTTAGAGTAAGAAATCTTTCCTGATGCAGAGGAATGGCACATCTCCCTGTATTCAAAAAAGACTTTACATTATTTGCTGAGAATAATAAATTACATTGCAAAGGGAGGGAAAAAAATGTGTATTTCAATGTCCGAAGTAATTTCCATCTCCCCAAACACTGTGAGAATGCCATCAGAATGATTTTTTAGTATGATTTATCTTGGACTGAACCTGTCTGTGATTGCAGGCAGCACTCTGAGGACAGCACACACCACACACAGTTTCATATTAGGCGCAGGACTGTTTAGGTATTTTTAAATCACTTTATTTAACAGGATCATTTACAATTGTTTTGGGAAGTTATAAGGTACTACACCTGAGCAAAATACTATTGAATGTAATTATAATTATTATTACAGCCTTCATTTGTCTCTGATTACTTTAGTATCTGTGTTCACAGAATCAGAGTTGCCCCACATGGACTTCCCTAAGAACAATGCATCAAGGCCATTGGTCTTACCACCCTCCTTCCCCATTCCCCAGCTGGCTTCCAGCTGGCTGATGGCAATCTCCATGCTGTTCTTCTTCCAGGAGTGGATCCCCCATTTACTAAACATCTTCCCTAGAATACACAGAGATGTTGGGACCAAGTGTGCTGGAGGGAGGGAGGGAGGGAGGGAGTGAATTTGTCACCATGACCATCTGATTATGCCATCAATTCAGAGCAGGGAACAATAAGAGAAGAATTCCATAGTTTCTCATCTCCACCCATCTCATGAAATATGTAAATCATTCTGGAACAACATATAAATGTTATCAGGACTAAATTAGAGAAAGCCAATGGGAGGTAAAAAGCTCCGATAGTTACATTTCTTGTGGTCCTGAGGGAAGGCCTGTATGATGAGAAAATAGTTTTCCAAGCCCTGGATGAAAACTACTATATAGGTAGTTTCCAGATAAGTAGAAAAGAAAATAGGAATTTGCTCACTGGGAGATACTGAAACTGAAGAAATAACACTGTTTTGGATGTAGAACTGAATTCAGTCATCAGAGCTCAAATGTCAAAATGGGGCTTGGCAACAAGGCTTCATCAGGAACAAGAACTGAGGACAGACTGGTGACTGGGAGGTAGAAAAAGCTGTAATGCCAGCTTCTGGTTTCCTAACTTCTCTGAAACACATCTGTGACTAAATTTGTTGAGGTTAGGTACAATCTCAGTCACAAAAATATTTTTATACTGCTTAACTCTTCATTCTGTCACCTAAGAAACATGTCTGCTTTTCATGTGAAGTTGCAGCCATTACTTTTTAGTTAAGGCAGAGTCTGTCATCATGGTCCCTGTGCTCTGCAAGGAGTGGCACATACAGACATAGCCATATTCTACTGCATGTACTAGCACTGTTTGGATGTTCAGCAGGATTTCTTCTTACATACTTAACATTAATTATTATTCAGTGTAAGTAAGATTTGGATAAACAAGGTCAACAAAAGCACAAGAGATGTCCTTGTTTGAGGATTTACTTCAGCTGTTGCCAGTAGGGCTAAATGGATAGGATTCCTGATCTGTTGCACTTAGTTGCATTGAATAAGACACCAGTAAGACACAACTCTTTATGGCATCTTTGTGTCTCTCCCATTTTGACAGCAAGTGGTTGAAATTCTTTAGTCCTTAGTTGCTTGCTTAGGCAAAATCACTAGTGGAGTCAGAAATTAGGATACTCCAAAATTATTTGAAACTATTCCTGCTAATTGTTTAATTTTGTAATATGTGTCTACTCCTGTCTTTAGTAGTTTTGCAGCTCCCATAAAAACTCTTCTTTCTCAATGAATCCTTTAACTATTTCTCATTAGAAAGAACATCCTTTAATATAGCTTCCAAAAGTAACCTGTTTGGTGTCTTCACCAAATGCCTTGTTTGTCTTAGTTTTGAAAGGTATTTGCATACACTTAACTTTTAGAATAGTAATCACAGATGATCATTATAAAAATCTCCTAATATGATTATCGAGTAAGTCTCAACTGTTTAGCTTTAGAAGTAAGTACAAAACATTGAGTAAATCTTTAATCAGAAAATGCTGATGTGTCAAAAGCAACCTAGATGTTTTCAAAGTGATTGGAAAATATTCCCAATTTGATCTTTGAACTCCAGGAATTCCCCTCCACCCAACCACCCACCTATAGACACCTCTGTAGTAGTCAGAATCTTAGTGATAAGAGACAATACCTACAGTCTGACATTCTCAGTTAATTCTATCATTCAGCCTAGGATCTTGAATCTCAGTGTCTTCCACCCATGCCTGTTTAACCTAATTAAATCCAGGAGCAACCTTTAGTTCTTGAGTTTATATGATAAAGTGCCCCATGTCCCTAACGCCTTTAGGGGCACAACACGATTTGGTGAGAAATCCCATTCACTTTTTCAGGAGCCAAAAATCAAAGACTTTCTTGGCTGGAAATCTCTGGAGATACTCAAAACCCACCTGGATGCAATCCTCTGCAATCTGTTCTAGGCAAACCTGCTTTGGTGCGGGAGGTTGTACTAGATGATCTCTAGAGGTCCCTTCCAAGTGCAATGATTCTGTGGTTCTGTGGTTCTGTGTACATCAGTCATATCCCATCACTGGAAAGAAAGGATGTGAGGAAACAGAACAAGATGAACCACTACCCGCAGTTAAGGTTGCATCACAAGAAAGCACCCACTTAATTGTACACTTGCAGCCTTGTGCAAAAGAAATGGCTAACTCAAAAGAAGGCCTCAGTATGTCAATTTATAAGAAGTAGAAAGTCTTACTATGGAATAGAATTTACACATGCTCATACGTCAACTGAAAATCCTAAGCAGTTGGATCTTTACTTTGTTTCTCTCATTCTGATTGTCTCTGAGAAAATCTTTAAAAGATTTTTTTGAGATAAGAACAAAAACAGTCTTGATGTTAAAAATGCTCACTGAATACGAAAATGTGCCCTAATCCTCCTGGTTTTAACATCATTCTGCTTCCCAAAAACCCATCAATGTTTGGGTCCCACTAACAAAAGTTACTATGCTGTAATGACCAGATATCTTTGTGGTCTTCACAATTTCTTTTAAAAAATCTTCAGAATGCTGATACATTCCCTTTATTTCTTGTGTTGCCTTTTAGCCCTCGAGAATCACAGAATCACAGGATGGTTGAAGTTGGAAGGGACCTCTGGACCATTCAACCCCCCGGCTTAAGCAGGGCCACATAAAGCAGTTTGCCCACAACCATGTCTAGATGGCTTTTGAATGGATTACAAAACAGAAAGACTTGCATTACTAACATATTAATGATTTTCTTTTTAGCCCAGAAAAAAATATTAAATTTAATCTACTTGAACCTGTTATAAAATTTAATATGTATCACAAAATGCTCAAGTTTTTTGCATATCGGAAGCTCAAACTGAAGACAAATGTTATTCAAACTGATCTGTGGGATTGGGGCTAAATATACATGTTTAAAACTAATAATAAACAGATTTGGGACAAAATAATTATCATTTTATACTGAGTTTACCATTCAAAGCTAGCATTGAACATTGACTGCTTATGAGAGAGAAAATATCAAATCCAAGCAGAAAGCTAGTCCACAATGCCACTTGGCATCCTGCATTAAGAATGGAAAATTTAGTACTTTGGCATGGCCCAGAGAAAAAATGGAGTTGCAGTGGAGTGATGGATTGAAGGTGAGGGGCTGAAATGTTTAACTCTTATTGTCATTTGTGATATTACTGTTGCAAATATTTCATATATTCTTAACATGAGCCCACTGTCTCATGTCAGTTAGATTCCATCAGGATTGACCAGATATAGGATGCTGTCCTGGGTTTGATAGGATAGGGTTAAATTTCACCAGCAGTTTCGATGGGGGTCACAGTCAAGATAGACAACTGAACCAGGCAATGGGTTACAGTACTGACATCATGCCCAATATATAATGGCAGGGGGTGGACCAGGCAAGGTGAGGGAGCTCAAGGTAGGTCAGGGACAGGCAGCCCATTTCTTTCTTCTCTCTTCATTTTGCTACTGCTTCTATGTGTATTGTCTCATTGCTCTTATTGTGGCTGTTGATTGTTGTTTTCTCCTGTTGCATTGTTGTATTAAAACCTCCTTATCTCAACCAGTGGGGTTTTTGCACTTTTCTGCCTCTAGTTCCTCTTTGGGGGAGAGGGGAGGAAGGGCAGTAAGCAAGCAGCCACAGGACTCAACTCTAAAACATGACAGATGCTAAGACAATTGAGGTTTTTTTATATACATATATATATATTTGCTCCTGGTAAATTTCTTTTTAAACCTTC
>WTSP01006843.1:0-15365 GCA_025331215.1 Actenoides lindsayi | reverse complement strand
TCTGAGCTTGGCGGAGGAACGCCAGCTGTGCGGGTGGCAGCTTGTGGGTGGGGGGGGGGGGGGGGGGGGGGCGGGTGGGCATGTGCAGTAAGTGTAAGTCATATAAATAACTTCTAGTTTCAGTGCTGCTTACTGGATAACAGCATTTCCTAGTGGTGAATAATTTCAAGGTAGTAATCTGTCATGCATTGTCCAAGTGCTATAAAGATTTAAAAATAGGGAAAATAGCAATTTTCAGATGAGTCAGAATGGTGTTATCTTTCTTTATTCTTGCATTTATAAACTCTGTCCAAAAAAAAATGTCACTCTTGTAATTAGTTGTCCAAGAAAATGATTCCCAGAAGAGGAGTCTTATTTTTAAGAGCTATAGATTGGCATGGCAGAAATTGCTTTGTAAGAATTTCTTTGAAGATTAATGCCTGAAGTGAAACCTTTCAGATATTGTGGGAACCATTTATTCATGTAAAGTAAACAAAGATGTTCAAATGAGTGGTGCCTAGCTATAAGGAGATTATTTCAGGAGAACTCTTGGAAAATGAGAATGAATCTGTGTATGATGACATTGTCATTGGGTGAAGATGAGGCTGGTTTTTGTTGCTTACTTTGATGGATGATGTCTTACACATTTTCTTACATTTTTTCAAGAACAACCAACCTTTAAGAATAATCATATTACTTTTAGGCCACCATTAAAAGAAATAGTCACTCCAAAAAACAGAGGGGGAAGTTCAATTAGCCTGACTTGGTCACTGGCCTATCAGTTTTCTAAATGTTTGGCCCTACGAGGGTTCTTGCCTAGTCTGAATTGTATGCTCAGTCAATTCCTTACAGAGGCAGCAGGTGCCTCTGGAGATGTGCAACTAAGCAATCACCTGTTTAACTTTTGCTGACTCCTTAAAGAAACTGGAAGATGACCTGGCCACTGTCAGTGCACAGAGAACAGAAGGAATAATTGGAGATTATTCTGTTTATTGGCCTCTGTTCACCTGGGACCCATCCTATTCCCTGGCTACAAAGGAGTTAAAGCAGCCATCCAAGAAATAAAGAGTTATAAGTTAAGACCTATCTTAAGGAGTCCTAATTACATTCCTGACCACCAAGGGAGCACCAGGTTTTCTGAGGGAGGAATCTCCCTTTCCACCTAAAGCTGAGGTGCTGAAATTATTTCCTTCCCAGAAGGAAAGAGTGAGAAACTGATTCTTTCAGACTCAGCAGTGCTCTTAGAAAAGATAGTTGTTCTATTGATTCCTTCCCTTTTACCTCTGTTACCTACAGAGTGAGTATACACAGAGCCTTCTCACACCTGATGGAGGTTGGAGGAAGTTCAAGGGCTGGATTAGCTCAGATCTTGTCAAAGCAAGACTTGGATGATGTGTTTTTTTTAACGTCATACCCATAAAAGAGAATTATTCTTCTATGTGGTGACTTCAGTGATTGGCAGGTTTTGCAGCAACATAGGAATCTCTTTGAAATCTGTGCACTCATTGACCCCTGCAGGACATCCACCTGTTGACAACCTCTTAGGCATGAGTATACAGCACACTTGTGGAAAAGCCACAACTTTGCTAAATTAAAGCCAATTCATTGCAAGGCATGCAAGAGCACTAATTTTCATTGATTACTCAGTCATGACCAAGTTTCAAATTTCATCTGTTTTTACTATAGTTCTTCTGGAAAAAGTTTGGTTAGAATCACTCTCCCATAACCTAAAAATGGTTGCAGGGATTTTGCTTTGACTTTAAGGGGATAAGAAAAAAACCCTCTCTCTTTAGGCATGGAAAACTTCAGCCTGAACAATGGATGATTCAGAAGACTGTGGTTGTGAGAAAAATGGGCTTTTAATTGGATTCATTTTGCTTATATAACCATTTGGCCCCTATCAAGCAGCTGCTCTAATAATCATTTTGCTTATCAATTATACATAGTCTTCTCTAAACTAATCTATCTGTCTATAATAAGAAAAATGTGCTATATATATATGACTCTATATGTATGCAAAGTTTAGAAAGTTCCTGAAGAAGTTTGTGGAAGAAAAGTCCACCCAGGGGTCTTAATACAAAGACATCACTTCTGGCTCAGGAAACCCTACAGCCACAACTGAAAGGAACATATTCTGGAAAAACTAGATTTAGATGAACCTTTGATCCAATACAACTTAAACTTGGGTGAACAAAACAACAGCAGGGTGAAGAGAAACTTCCTGTGACAAGATTGAATGTTTACTGCTTTGTCTTCAGTTCCATGGAAGGAGAAGAGGCTGAGCCCTCCTCGCTGTGGCTGCTGTCATTGTAAATAGCCTGAGTGCTTTTAGGAGCCTTTTAACTCTGGTTAAGCAGACATACTGAGTTTGGTCTCAAGTGAGCTCCTGTGCAGGACAGTTAGAGAAGGGTCCTGCCTTCTTATGGCTGCATGATGACAAGGAGCTGAGAGTTGATTCTTGGGTTTGCGGCTGGCTTTGCTATTGAATGACTAGAGCTGTTAATCCTGCTGGGTCAGCCACAGCGGATGAAGCTAAGCAGAAGGACTTAGCACTGAAATTCATGACAGGTGAATACTGGAGCTGACAGATACAGGAGGCAAGCAAGTGATGTTGTTATGCTGGCTGATGGTGAAATGCCTTCGCTTAACAAGCAGGTTAAACCACAGGTCTCAATAATTAGATGGTAAGAGTTTGTAAAGAGCTACCTGAGAAGGGGCTGGTTTTAAATGTGCTGGTCCACCACACCCTGGGGAGCTCATATAAATGTAACTATTAAGTCAATACTCAAATGGAGACAACTGGAGTCATCACTGTAGACTTGTCAGTCTGGCTGAGCAAAACACTGTCAAAGTTGAGGTGTGACTCAAGAGGGAAGTAAACAGCAGTAAAATGCTTAATACCAGTTCACAAAGGAGGAAACAAGAATCTTGAGTTGAGGAAAAAGATAATTTACTAATTTTATTTCATAGAACTGTGATGAGTTTGTGAATTTACTTGTAAATTATTTCTGTAGTGATGGGAGATTCACAGTAATGTACTGATTTTTCCTCACTATATTTTAGTTTTGACACAAGAGGTGTGCAGAATCTTTATCATCTAGCCAATGAAATGAACAGGATCAGATCTTGGACCAATGCAGTTAGAATCATAGAATAGTTTGAGTTGGAAGTGACCTAAAAGATCACATGTTTCCAACCCCCTGCCATGGGCAGGGACACCTCCCACTAGATCAGGTTGCTCAGAGCCCCATCCAACCTGGCCTTGAACACTTCCAGGGGGGTGACACCCACAACCCCTTTAGGCAAGCTGCTCCAGTGCCTCACCCCCTCACAGTGAAGAACTTCTTCCTTATATATAATCTAAATCTACCCTCTTTCAGTTTAAAGCTATTACCCCTTGTCCTACATGCCCTTGTAAAAAGTCCCTCCCCAGCTTTCTTGCAGGCCTCCTTTAGGTACTGGAAGGTGCTGTAAAGTTTCCCCTGAGCCTTCTCTTCTCCAGGCTGAACAACCCCAATGCTCACAGCCAGCCTTCATAGGAGAAGCCCTCTGATCATCTTTGTGGCCTTCATCTGGACCCGCTCCAAAGAGATCCATGTCCTTCTCATGTTGAGGGTCCCAGTGCTGGACACAGCACTCCAGGTAGGGTCTCATGAGAGCAGAGCGGTAGAATCACCTCCCTTGACCTTGGCTGGTCATGTGTCTTTTGATGCCGCTCAGGATATGGTTGGCTTTCTGGGCTGAGGGCACATTGTCAGGTTATGCTGAGCTTCTCATCCACCAGTACCCCTAAATCCTTCTCCACAGGGCTGCTCTCAATATATTCTCTGCCCATCCTGTATCTGTGCTTGGGATTACCCTGACTCATATGCAGAACCTTACGCTTGGCCTTGTTGAACTTCATGGGGTTCACATGGGTCCACCTCTCAAGCTTATTAAGATCCCTCTGGGTGGTTTCTTATCTTTTATCAATAGTCTGAAAACGTTAAGTTGCAGTTAACCTAGAGACCAGTGAATGAAAAGTAGTCAAGGGATGTGTTATAGCAAAAAGGGCTTGGTCAGGTACTTTTTGCTCTGATATGGCACTCTGTTGGTACAATGTTGGCCACATTTGTTATAGTAATCAGGAGGGAGCTGGGAACTGTGGTGGCTAATGGATTAACTCAGGCTCCCTGTATTATCCTGTGGCTAAAAAAGGTGAGCTGAGCCCTCAGCCTCCCATCTATAATCAAGGAGATATTACATGGTGTGGGAAGCTTTTAATGTTTGTACTTGGCACAGTGACTTCTGTGTAAACTCTGTTCTTTTCTGGCACTCATTATTCAAGAATATGTTGAATATGGGCTGGATTTAATGGTGAGCCATGAGAGTGGCGCTCATTTCCCTCTGCTGAAGTTGTGCTGCTGAGCACAAAATAGATCCAGATTCAGTCAGATGAGAAAGACCTTACAAGAGTGAGCCTGACCCTCTAAACTACTGATTAGGGCTTTTACCTCCAAGATAACTGCTGCCTTTAAAACAATGAGGCTTAGGAGAAGGCAGTAGCAGAACCCCATTTCACAAGTGAGAGGCTGCCTTTTCTGTCATGAGTAGAGCCAAGAGGGCATTAAGAAGAATAACTTCCTGTGTAACATATTTAACAAAGTAAAAGAAGCTCTAAACACACAAACAGTCTCATGTATGTAAAAACAGACCCAGCTTCAGGAAAACCTAGGAAATTGTGTGCCCAGGTTTGGAGCATAGTGTCCATGCCCTGATCAGAAACTCCCTGGACATTCTGAGCATTGTCACTTTGCCTGTGAGCTCTCCCCTCGTGGATCAGCTGGATTAGGGAGTGTTAATGCATTGTAGCAGCAAGTCTCATTAGGAAGGCATTTCTAAATTGCAGCAAGCAGGTTATTCCTAACTGCCTGAATGGCAGAGATGCTAAGACAGTAAACTTTTGGGTTTTGTAGATAAATCCCAAAACTGGAGGAAGGGGTAAAGAAGTTTCAGTGAATTGAGTCATTGTAAAATCATCACCACCTCCAAAAACAGATTTAATTGAGAGCTGAATAAAAGCATTTTTATTATTAAATAAGTCCTTAGTAAAGCAGGAAGTAAAACAGTTCAAGTTAATGGTAAATCAAAACATTTAAACTTCTGAAATGTTTTAATTATGATTTAATTATTTTTGGAAAAAAATATCAGTGAAATCACAAAGAATTTTGGTTGACATATTTTTTTTTAAAGGAAAAACATTTCTTAAAGAAACATATGTCACCCTTCTCTAGTCAATGGAATCTTATAAACAAGCAAAGTCAAATCATTAATCTCTTACAAAAAACTATGTAATAACCCCATCAGAGAATGATATTCCCTCGAGTATGTCTGCTCCATCTGATCAAAAATGTGAGCAAGAGCTTGGATATGATAATAAACTAGAGAGTTTAAGGCTAATGTTCCCCCCCAGCCTCACCAAAATGATGAAGTTCAACAGTTTAATCCAAGTGGTCTAGTTTTCAAAAGCTTAGAGCACATCTACCTATCCGCAAGGTTTCTAAATTTTTATTCTTTTTTTTGTTTGTTGCTGTGGGGTTTAATAGGGTATTTAGATACGTGAGTGTTGAACAGGATGGTTAGGAATACTGCAGGTGACTACTTGCCCTGTCCATGTGGTGAGCGTGTTGTGCCCATGTTGAAGTCCTTCATCTGTCTCTTAGCTCTGAATACTGGGATAGGACTCAGGCCCCAGTTTTCCACCAGGATCAGTCAAATCCCAGCTACACTAAAAGGCTGAATTTCAATTTGTGTGCCACCAGCACTTGCTGCAACCTTGCAGACCAGCACACCCAGTGCATTGTGTGATGGCTCATTGACAAGGACCTGGAAGCAATCAGGCAAGTGTAGAGAGTGGGTCCCTTGAGGAAACACTGCAAAACCTCCATCTTTCCTGCCTTCGGAATTGCCATTCACAAAACTTGTCTCCAAACCTCCCATCAACCACTGCTTGTCCCCTTCCAGTTGTTTCCTCCCTCCAGCTCCTCTCCACCAGGGTTTCCTCCAGGTTGTAGAAAGGCCCTGGTGGATTTTAGTGATTTAAATAATGTGTGCTCAGATCTACTTTAATGATGGACAGCGTTAGAAAACTCGAAGTTAGTTTAGGTAGACTGTGCAGAGTTTGGGAAAACAAAGAGGAAATTAAAACAGTATTTTAAAAAGCAACAGGCTATTTCACAATAAAAATGTCATCTTTGGAAATATGTTTCCTTTTTATTATACATAGACAGATAAAGGAGATGTTAGAATCCAGTATTTGGCATTTCAGGCTGAAGGTATTTAGATTAAGAAGGAAGTCCAAAGAGAAATATTGAATCTCCAGTCTGCTGTTTCTTCAGATGTGGCTTCAGTTTGAGCACAGGGGCACCTCTTGAGGAACTGCCAGATACATCAATGTCTCTGTAAAAATTAACAAAATAGAACTGTCAATTATTTAGGAGTGTAGATGCAGAAACTACTGAGTAATTCGCTGTGTCTGGCATTCCTCACAAAGAGAGATGCCAGAAACTTACTGGCAAAACACTTCAGCTAAGTGATTTCAGATGAGAAAATGACAGCTTCTGCTAATGAACAGTCAGTGCTGTGAGCACAAACATTTACCAGTTGTCCCAGAGTGGAGGGACTGCGGTAGTATCTGCCTTTGCAAAGACTCTCCTTTTCTTTGCACCTTTGTGCACACTGAGCCCAGTCTACTCTGTGATGGTACTGGAGCTGGAGCGCATACCGCTAGAAGAAAGATCAAAGGGCATCTGCTCTCAAGGACACAGCTCAAATGCCTTGGTGGTCTCTTCTCAGAGTGCCATGGCTTTGCTCCAGAGGCAGCTGAAGGACGGCTTGCTGTATCCACAGCTCCTAAGGAAGGAGGCAAAGTTCATAGGAACTGCCCCACATCTGCCTGGGAGAGGAGTACCAGAACCAGCACAGTATAGTCCACTGAAGGCCTGGCAACCACCACGACACATGGTAAGCTGCAAGCTGTATGGGCAAAATTGTGCTTGAGAGCCACTGTGCTAACCTGTTTTCTGTTAGCTGATCTAATGTCCTTTTTAATCCCTTTAAAATTCTGGTTTCCATAAGGTGAGGATGATGCATTTCACCATTTAATTATGCACTGTGTGGGAAAAGGCCTTCCTTTCCCTCTGCGACATCCAGAATGAATTGTTACGGGTGACGTGGATGTTTGGGAATATTTCTGTGCAACCGCAGATGAATTGCCCAAGACTGACACAAGTGTCAACTTGATTTAAAACCTAAAGCATTAGATCAGCAGTTTATGCACAGCAGACAGTAACAAACACTTTGAAGTGTTTTATAGTCAAAAACTTTAAAGAAAGAAGGCAGCTGTGGCCATGGCGCTAAAGGTTTAGTGTCTTTATTTGTGGGAAGCCCATGTTAACTGGCACAAATAACATCCTGACATTGCCAAGAGGGGCTTTGCAATGCCTCCCCCTCACCTCCAGATGACAAACACACAAATGTGTACAGCAATTGCAAATTGAATACAAGCCTGGAAGAGATTTGGTATTTGAAGAAGGGTTTCCTACAGCATTTGAGGAGAATAACCAGGAATTGTACATACCAGGTTGTTGTAATAAAGCTTGCAAAATGGCCAGTCTCTGAGAAAGTACAGGCTGTGGTGGCTGGCCGTAGGGTTGAGATGCTTCAGAAAGTTGCTGTGGGTCTTAGCAAGTCAAACTGAGGCTGTCCTTCCCTCCTGCCCCACTCAGGACTTCCTTAGGTGGCCTATTGGGTGATTCCTTGGGCATGGAGGAAAGCATATTCAAAATCATGAGTCTGCATCGATTGAAAAGTATAAAATCAAGGAAAGACATTTCATTCTTTCCATAAAAGAACAGATGAAACCAGTAAAGCTGATCACACATGCCAGGGATATGTACCCAACCAAATCAAAGAGTGAATGTCAGTGTCCAAGAAAAATCCCTGACCCCTCAGAGGAGGCAGAGGTGAATTAATTTCCTTCCACTTAGTTTACATTTACTGCATAATCTATGTTCTCATTTTAAACAGATATTTTTGATTCCCTGCAATACTCCCCTAGCATAGTCCCCCTGCCAAAGGGGACTATAGCTAAACAGAAATAGGATGCATCTAATTTAGTCAGACAACTTATCTTTTGTCATTAAATATTATCCACTTCATATTTAGCCTTTAGGGTTTCATTGTACTCCTACAATGCTTTACATGTCACTCTTCAGGCAGGAGGCAAGATTTTAGCCAGTTTGCCATGAAGTGCAGTTTTGAATGGATAACTATTAACCTCAGTTGTGCTCAATCCACTGCACAAAGGAAAATGTTAGTAAATAGTATAATGGCTTCTGTAGAAAACTGCACAGCCATCTACCTACTATGCACATCTAATCTATATAGAAATGTCAGGACAGCAATAACAAAACCTTATATTTTTAAAACAAAAAAAAACCTGAGAGCTAGAGTTCGAGTAGGTTTGGCAAAAGAGGCCAGAGGAACTGGAGCAGTGTAACTGTATGAACTCATGAAGGTTAAACCCAACAACAACAAACCACCATGCTTTGTTATCTCAGGGCATAACACACACATTCACAACAGGTTTCTGCAATGATTGAAAGCAAGAGTACCATAGAAATATGTCCATGACAACATAGCACAGGATAACCACAGCACATAAAATACAACCAAATACAATTGCCAGCAGTAGTACTCACTTATTTTTTGACAGCTATTCTAGTATCAAGGGGAACAGCAGGTCCAGGCAACAATGAAAGGCACTGCAGGGCTTGATCATGCCATCAGTAGTAAGTTTAATTAGTAAGAGGTAATAGAGAGCCTTTACAGGATCCACTGTGGTCAGTAGACATAATTCTTGGTCTAGCTCTCTGTCTAACTCACTCACTGACCCCAGCCTTCAAGCTGACCATGGGGTGCGAAATAAACTGATTTAGCCTCACCCTCTGCCCATGGCCTAACACAGGGCTTTTACTGTAGGGTAAGTGTCTGTCTCAATGTCCCTGTATGGAGGCAACATAATGTATCGTCCTTCCATGTGTCACTTCTGTTGCTTCAGTAAAAATAACACATTTTTGTAGTTTTATAAATAACAGCTATTGAGGTAGTAATTATCACATTTTTTTTTTCTATTGTAGAGATATTTGGCATACCAAGGGCAGACTGTTTCCTCTGGTTTTATCCAGATCAAGAATATTTTCAATTTCAGAAAGATCAGGCTTTCCCCAAATGCTTGTTTTCTCCAAACAGTTCAGCCCTCAAACTTGAAGGTCCCATGTGTGACATCCACAGTTACCCTCTCTGAAGAACTGAGAAAACACCCTTTTTTACAGAGGCTTGGCAGAGAGCCTTATGGTCCTAGATGCAAATTGAACTGTCTTTGGCAGTTTCTTTCCCTATAGCATTTGTTGGAGTGTGGGGGGGGGAGATTCTGAGCAAAATCTCAGCCTGTGGTTGTAGGCAAAAAGCCACATTAAAATAGCTACAGAACACCTTCTTCCAAATGCAGCAGCAGCACACCTGAAGACTGAGTTTTCTCTGTGAAAACTGGGCTCATACACCTGCCAATCAGGTGGGCACCATAAAATGCACAGACTATGAGTTAATAAATAATATTTTACCAGTCCTATGGGCTTTTTCTTCTACTGATGTTTATATTAAAATGTTTTATAATCCTTGCTAGGTTTCTGGCTTTATTTATTCACCACCATCTGTTCTTTGTCCTTTTCCTCTTTTTCCAGGGTTTGCTTCCCGTCCTCCTGCTTGTTTATCTTTCAGGGCAGCCTTTCCCCACTGCTCCCACACTCTTCCCAGTGGGCTTTTCTCCCCTTGCTTTAGTGAGCTGAGGTATTCTTTCCCATGCATATTTTACATCTGTGGGGATACTTACACTGCAGCCTTTCCTTTCTTACTCTATAAA
Source organism: Actenoides lindsayi (assembly GCA_025331215.1). NCBI lineage: Eukaryota > Metazoa > Chordata > Aves > Coraciiformes > Alcedinidae > Actenoides > Actenoides lindsayi. Next base: position 5,425 of record WTSP01006843.1, on the reverse strand, counting down.
TATAATTGTTACTTTGCAGATTTGAGCCTGTTTGGCTCATCTCAGTAGATTTTGCTTTTTTTTTTTTTTTTTCCCCTCCACTCTCGTGGAATCTGCTGGCATAATTTCTTTTGTGCGGATCACAGACAGGCTGAGTGAGTCTCTTTGGGCTGGCACTAGGTAGTCATCAAGCAAGGAGTGTGGTGGTGCTCCTTGCTTTGTCCTGCAGGAGAGGGAAGGGCAGGGAGACAAGGAGAAGTGGCTTGAAGTCACTCAACTGCCAGATGTGACAGCAGGAATATAAATGGAGCTTCCACCTGTGTCTTTACCTCTGAAAATACCAGGAACTGTCATTTTTCACTGTGCTGTCCTTTAGGCACCTTTAGATATAAGCTGGGGTTCATAGGTAGGAGAAACTTGCCTGAGAAAGACACAAAACATTGAAATCAGTCTGTTAAGTGTTAAATATAGACATTTCTATGGCAGGAGACTGTAGCAAATTTTCCTCTCCTCAATCACTTGCAAAGTCGTGTTTTCAAAACAAATGTTAAATACAAAAAGATTGATCTGAGCTGTCTGAGGTGATCCATTGCATCTTCTCTGTAGCTATCAATTAATAGCAAGAAAGTTATTGTCTTCTGGCTCACAGCCAACTAAGTAACAAAATTAATTTGCTATATTTAAGACAGCTACTCCCTGCTTGTGAAAATTTTGGGGAAAATCACAAGGAGGAAGAAAAATAGGGTTTAGATGTTATTGAAAATAAATCTAGTTTTTTAGACAATGAAAACATTTTATTCTTTAAGTTAAAACAGAATGTATGCAGCCTGTTTCTAATTCACATTGTCCGTGAAATTGAAGCAATGTATTCGTCTTGACTTTCATGCTCGTTGCCCCAAGTAAGAAATGCTCTACATCAAATGCTCATTATTTGCTGAGGTTGTTTACTGTTAAGTTTGTGTATGATTGCAAATTAAGCAAGTGCATTGAAACTCCATCATCTAACACATGGCCACTATTCATATCTGGCAAGGCCTGTTTTTCTTATTGAGCACTGAGAATCCACCTTAGAAATAGTATTTTTCTTGATATTGAAAAAGTGATGTTTCAAATATGCTGGACAGAAAGTACAGGAGATAAGCAGGTTTATTTAATATAAACCTCCTCTATTTTATATCTAAAATAATAATTAAACCTGTTCTATGCAAGTAATTGAATGGTAACTAAATACTTTAACAAGAGGTAAGACAGTAATGATCTCAATGATTATATGTACAAATACCCAGCAGAATGCAATTGATTAATTATTGATACATCAAAATTACAGTTGAATGATTCCTGAGTTATAGCAACATTTTAAAAAAAACCTGTTATTTTAAGGGTCAAATTTCCTTTTTCCTTCTGAAGAGGAACTACCACTGCTTCACATGGACTATTGCTGTGTGCCGTAGGAGAGTTCACTGGCTGTTTCTCTTTTCTTCACCTCCAACTGCTACAACCCATCTATCACGGTAACTGATTTCTCTCCCTCAGTTAGAGAGCTTCATCTCATCTCTCCTCTTTGGAGTCTGATCTTACAGGTGTCAGAGAAGTTGTAGCCTATGGACATCTGTGACAGACAATGCAGTAAAATGAAGGATGAGGCACAGCTACCTTCAAGCAGAACCCATCATGCTGCTCTCTCTGATTTCTTCATATGTCCTCCTTGCTGCTGCCACTCTTGGAAAGGTGAAGCCCTGTGGTATTGGAGCCCAGCTGGTATGAAGACAGTTTTGAAATTGTTACATGCTATGGAGACGAGAAGCTGCATCCTCAAGTTTGAAAATTATACTACAGCATGCCAACATAAGTGTTGCTGCTCACCATAAACACTGAGTCTTCCTATTCCTACTGGCCCATCAGTGGGCTTTGCAATGGACTGATCCTTGGCTGCATCAGGGGCGTGAATGGTGTTGAGTCTTCCCTGGGACCTGCAGCCATGAGCATGTGGAATCCCAGCAGGGAGGCCTCCACTGATGGGTAGGTGAAAGCTGTGTAATCTGTGAATGACATGTGATAAGCAGCTGGGAGAGAAGGGGCTGTCCACAAAACAGGGAGAGTGGTGAGTTTTGTCTTCTGCAATCTTTGATAAAATAGCATTAGGATTTATGTCCCATCATCTGACTTACCAGTGGCTGAGAAGAAACACTTTGTAGGACAAATGGCAGTATTGACTGAGCATGCATGTACAATTTATATTCCTGAATGACCCAAGATTACCAGCACAAAGTAATGGTTGACATCAAACCATGGCTTGTGTAGGTCTCCATAGGTTTATCTTGCCCTCATCCCTACACAATTTAACCCTTGGTTCCCATCTGTGAATTTATCTTTTGTATGACAATATAACTGAGGCAAAGGCATTGGAGAGTGAGGTGACCCAGCTGAGTTAAATGGAAATTGAAATTGCTAAGTAGCCCTGAAGGTCAGGCTGCAAGTGATATATAATTGATCATAAATGATACAGAATTTTGCAATATCACATTTGACACAGGGGTGAGGTTTCTTAAATTCCACTGTTCAGGAAGAAAATGATACATTTTTCACATGATGAGAGAGCCAGATTGCCAGGAGCATATAGGTGCCCCAAACTGGTGGCAGGCTTCTTGTGAAACTGATAAATGGAGGGATCAGCTGTGCTGGTTTTTCATTGGGAGCCCTGACACTGACAGTTCTTCCCCAGGGGTTTCAGCTGGATAAAGGAGGCACCAACCTGCAGGTGATTTGGTGACACTTGGGCCCTGTCCAAGGCTGTGGTCTGGAGTAGAGAAAGGCTCCAGGCACAAGAATAAGACAACATGTTCTTGTGGTCATTTGTGTGGCTTGTCACCAGATCCAGGAGAGGCAGGAACACCTCTTGTGAAGATTCTGACAGTAGTGTAATCAGCTGGGATTGCATAAAAAATGCAGAGGACAAGTCCTAGAATGACGAACCTGTTTCTCATGTGGAGAGAGCCTATCCCAACATGTAAAGCCAACCCAACAAGCGCCATCACGCTGGAGTGTTGTGGAGGAGTCTGAGTTCACGTTAACACCAGGTCACTGGTGCTTTTCCCTGACACTTTCTGCACCCACACAACACAGATGCAGAGACATACCTGCTTCTGCAGGGGCAGGTAGGACATCTACAGATCTTTTCCCTGCAGGCAGTGAAAAGGGCAGCGCTTCCCCTCATGGTTGGTGGAGAGAGTGGCCTGCTGCTGCATGGCTATCCACCTGCCCCAAAGCACATGCCCTGCAGCCGAGGGACACTTTGTCCTCCAGACTATGTGCTCCTCAGATGATGCTTTCCCTCACTCAAAAGCAAATTATCCGTATTTCAGATCCCTGTGGGGACTTTCCCAAAAGAAAGGAGGGAAAAATTTTAAATTGCATTCTTCCCATTTCCAAAGAAAACAGCCCTTCTACTGAACCTGTGAGGCTTAATCATGATGACTCTGCTTATGGGAAAGAGGTACAATGTTTCAACTGAACAGAAGCAAATAGTTTTTGTCCTGTGAGGAGAGATGACCATTTGTTGTTCCCTTGAAAGTTCCTAGTGTTTTCGTTGTAGGGGAGGTAAGCAACGGCCTGTTGTCTCTCACTTGCAAGAGAAGCAAATTCTGGTGAAAGAAAGAGGTGAGGACAGCCAGGAGAGCAAGCCTGGAGTCCCAGGCTTATAGAGCTGGGGTGGAAGTTGGGCTCATGGACCATCCAGATGCTCTTCCCTGTTGTCCTGCAACATGAGCTGCCCCAAAACCTTTTCCAACAAGCACTTCTTAGGTCTGATCTTGAGTATCTCTATCCTCCACAGGCAGACTTGGATAGTGTTTAACTGGCTACATTGTGAGAACTTTTTTTTCTTGGAATCTAACCTAACCAGGTGCAGGTCTGTCCCATTCATCTGTTGCCATGTGGACACCAAGAGCCTTGATTCTCCTTGCAGCCTTGCCCTTGTCCCACGTGAACTGTGCCCTCTACTTGCCTTCACTAAGGTCCAGTTTTATGTCACTCAGATTAGGCATTACATATTTTTAAGTAAACTATGGATGTTGGGCACCTAATAGTATGCGTGTATGTATATCTATGTATTTATGTGGTTTTATATATATAGAGAGAGAGACTATGTTAGCACCAATCTTTTATTTTTATATCAGCTTTATGGTATAACATGAAGTTGATGACACATTATGGATAAAAAATGAATCTTCAGGGCAAGTAAATTTACTTGTAAATTCATATAAAACTCCACGAATGCTTCTGTTCAGAAACAGAAGGAAAAACAAATAAAAAGGAACACCCTTTTTTCAACATTTGCTAAGAAAATTTAGGGAAAAAAAATGTCATGTTTTTCACATAGAAATTCGTTCTAAAAGTTTTGAATCATGTAGAATGTTTTAGTGAACTGGAAGTAACACTGGAAAGGGAAGTATTCTGCTGATGAAACAAATGACATTTGAAATTCAGATCACTCCGAAACCATTTCCCTCCTGTGTATCTCAGGTTGGATGGTGAATTGAGGAGAATTAATTGCAGGGCTCCCACTCACTGCCTCTCAGCACAGGGGTGTGGGAATTTTTGTAGGCTGGATTTGTGACCACAGGAGCCTGTGAATTGCAAAAGAACATGTAAACACAGGATTCTGACTACAAATACAAATGTATCTTTGTGGAAATCTAATGAGAATTCACAGGCAAGTTTATTAGTAGGAAGCTGTTGCATAAAATGTATGGGTAAGGCAAAACACAGATTAAAGTATCACCCAGGTAAAGCAGTTTCCCAGGCAGCATATGGAGAGTGCTGCCATTTAACTGTCCTGAGGCAGCCAGCAAAAACGCTAGAGCAGCCTGCCAAACAGCTAGATGTTGCTGTTGGAAAAAATTAGCCTCAGTACGCTGGCATCTGGAATCTGTGACTACCATCCAAAGAGAAAAGGGGCTGGTGCTGTGGAATAGGGTAATTGCACTTCAGAGGTCTACCACAAGCCTGCTGTGGCTTTGTTGTTAAACAAAAATAGTAATAATAAAAAAAAAAAAAGTATTTTTAATTAAAAAAAAAGGCTTTGAATGTACAGAAAGTAAGATGTTAAAGGAAGACATACAATTAACTGGATAATAGGTATCACTGTTTTTTTGTGTGTCTGAATAAAAGACAGACATACATGTATATGTGTGCATGTGCTGGCTTGTGTCTCCAAGCATTTGTGTTAACTCTGTGTCCATTTCACAAAGAATTATAGACTCCATTTACTTGAGATTCCAATGTATATTACTTGGGGAAAAAAAAAAAAGCAATTTCTGAGTACAGCCCATGTTTTAGCAATTATATTTCTTCTCTCTTCCCCCTCCCCCTTTTTTTTTTTGTTTTGTTAGGGTTTTATTGTTGTTATTGTTATTGTTGTTGTTGTTGTTGTTGTTGTTATTATTAT
>WTSP01006842.1:54136-127845 GCA_025331215.1 Actenoides lindsayi | reverse complement strand
GAGGTGTCCCTGCCCATGGCAGGGGGGTTGGAACTAGATGATCTTTAAGGTCCCTTCCAACCCTGACAATTCTATGAATCTATGACAGTAAGATGTTCTATGATTCTATGACAGTAAGATGGGTTGAGAACTGACTGAACAATAGAACTCAGAGTGTTCTGATCAGTGGTGCAGAGTCCAGCAATCTGTAAGTAGTGGTGTTCCACGGGAGTCAGTTTTGGGTCCAGTCTTCTTCAACATCTTCATCAGTGACCTGGATGAAGGGACAGAGTGTACCTGCAGCAGGTTTGCTGATGATACAAAACTGGGAGGAGCGGCTGATACACCAGGCTGTGCTGCTATTAAGTGAGGTCTGTCCAGACTGGAGAGCTGGGCAAAGGCAAATCTAATGAAGTTCAACAAGGGCAAGTGTAGAGTCCTACACCTGGAGAGGAACACCACCATGTACCAGTACAGATTAGGGGTAGTTCCACTGGAAAGCAGCTCCATGGAAAGGGACCTTAGCATCCTGGTGGACAATAAGTTATCCATGGAACAGCAATGTGTCCTTGTGGCCAGGAAGGCTGTCAGAGATGGTGTCAGATCCAGGACTGTTTCTCTCAACATTGCTGTACCTGTGTCAGTAAACATCTAACCGCAAACAGAGCAATGACTGAACCACACTGCTCAAGTTCCTGTTTTGTACAATCTCAAGTACGGAGCTGATTCCAAGAACTGCCACCTAACCCCTGCGCATGTGCCCAGACCCGGGGCTTGGAAGCCAGACTGTGGGACTCTGGGATAGAGTCTAGTTGGAGGCCTGTATCTAGTGGGACCCCTCAAGGGTCAGTACTGGGACCAGTACTAAATATATTCATCAATGACTTGAATGAAGGAACAGAGTGCACTGTCAGCAAGTTTGCCAATGTTACAAAACTGGGAGGAGTGACTGACACACCAGAAGGCTGTGCTGCCATTCAGCGAGACCTGGATAGGCCGGAGAGCTGGGTGGGGAGAAATTTAATGAAATATAACAAGGGCAAGTGTAGAGTCTGGCATCGGGGAAAGAACAACCCCATGTACCAGTATATGTTGGGAACTGACCTGTTGGAAAGCAGCGTAGGGGAAAGGGACCAAATAAATGTGACCTAATCTAGGTGATTCTGCTCTGGCAGAGGGGTTGGATTAGATGATCTTTTGAGGTCCCTTCCAACCCCTAATGTTCTGTGATTCTGTGAATAACAGGAACTGAACGACAGTATGCCTTGTAATACTAACCTTATTAATATTTTGTTGTTACTAATGGGTCTGTGAAGTGGATTAAAACATTTTATAGTATAACTTCTACACAGATGAATAAGCAAATCCAACTTGATATCTTAGAGTACAAAGCAAGACAGTCCATTTCTTTTCATCCCTAGTATGCAATCTCTGAAAACACCACTCAGCTGACAACTTTAAATTGATATCTACAATGATTTATAGCTCTTTCAATAAAATGTTTTATAACAAACCATAAATCCATTTTCCCTTTTTCTTAATTGTGTTAATACTAATTATGACATTGATGCAATATTTACGTTTCTTTTGAGGCTGTATACTTGTTTATATGCAAGTATGAAATAAAAGATTAAAGGAGTCACAAAGCTTACTCTTAATTTGAATCCAGCATGTGCCATAAAAAGCAAGACAGATGGAAAGGGGAAGGAATATGAGGTAATAAAGATATACATCCTATAATACATTCAAACAGACAAGCAAGGGATTAAATGCACATTTGGGAAATCCAGCCATTTTATTTTCTTCCATTTTTCCTTCCACCTCCTGAGAAGCCAAAGATTGCATCACTTGTTCTCCCTCTGCAGTTTTCGTTTGCCATTCCCAGTTTAATATTTAGTTTGCTATTTATAGTTGAAAAACAATTAAACAAAGATAATGGCAAGCCTTCTACTCTGTACAGTTCATAGTTTAGAAAACCTAGTATTTGGGTGTGTACACGTTAAAAAAAAAAAAAAGAATCTTATAAAGACATGAACTTCTTTTACAACACATAATATTTGAATATTTCTGTTCTGCAGCTTTATGATCAAATAATCTGTCCAAACAAGGTGTTCATTACCAATAGTGTCAGAATTAAATTCATATTAGCTATTCCAGAATTGCTTGGAAAATATTCCTAGTGTAAGAAAAGAACAAAGTGACAAAGCACTGCAAAAACAGCATATCAAAGGTCTACAGAAGAGACAGCAAGGAAGAAAGAATCAAATCTCCGCTACATGTAACCACAGCAAGAAAGAAAAATATAAGAAATGTGGTGGTCAAAGGCTAACAACAGACATACTTGTGAAATCCCACTCACATTGACTCCAAACACCTGGAAGACAAATGCTCTAAGGGGATGAAAGTCTAGAGACTTCTTCAGTAGGAATCATGCCAATACCTATAAAAGCTCTAGAATCTAGGAAAAACACCAAATTTAATTACAATTCCTGGTCTCCATGGTCTATGAACACCTTTTTTTTTCTCATAGTAACAGAAAAGGGTCTGCTTCAGCAGACAAGATCTGCTTCTGCTTATGCCCTATCTTTTTTAAATTCATGCTAGGTAACTTTAGAGCCAGTCTGAAAAATTTTGCAAACCTGGGGTCTAGGCAATGATCCCAAATAGTGCTGTTGATTCAGCAACTTAGGGAAACATCCATCACGAGTCTATGACGCCTTCCCTGCATGTTTTACAGAACTGCTCTCCTTCCTTCCCACTGCAGCCAAAATATCAAGTCGGGTCCTCTCACAAGGAAAAGAAAATGATAATTCATTTTCAAACACTAAAAGAACCTCCTCAAGATCTCAGAGAAACAGAAATGTGGATTTTCTATGTATAGAAAGTGGAAATAAGAAGTGCAGCTGTGTATTCTACAAAGGAGTAATCCCAGTGTCTCTAACTTAGCAATACAGAATGAAAGCCGGGGGGAAATTATCAATTTCATGATCTTTATAAGAAGAGTACAACCTTTATCTTCACACAGGAGGATGAGGAAAAAGCAACAATACAGTCCTGAGTTATGGTGAAGGAGAAGAGGGGACACAGCATTTCAAAGGTAGCAGTGATGTATCAAATAATTGCCTATGATAAATATGCACAGAACCCAATGACTAATGCTTGAATTGTTGAACTTCCCTATAGCTGACCTTCAAGAAACATACACTGATCTACCTTCCCTCTTCTATTTAACATTTACATCCTCTGCTTTCATCTAGCTCATTCATTATCCAAGAGCTTGGCAAAGATTCCAGGTTCTTCTAAGGAAAGCAGTACACATACACAAACTTGCTCAGAGACTGATTTTTTTCCAAGCCCTCACAGTTCCGTGTAAGTCAGGAATGCAAACACTTCACAAGAGGCATAGCTATAATGATCCAAAACACTTGCAACCAATGTGTACAAATACATCCCATCAATACTCAGTGAGAAAATATGGCCCATGACTGACTTGTCTCCATGAATCATATCGGATGAATTATCCTTCCACATCAACATCACAAACAACAGAGACTAATATTGTGCTCACAGTATCTTTTTTTAATGGAGTATTTAGTTTGGTGTGAGGGTTAACTCTCTATTTGACTTTTCTGCATGCTCATCACACTTTTTTCTTAACTAATTCAGCCATAATTTTCTTTCCGCTCACTAATTAGCACAGGAATGGGGGGTTCTTGTTTTTTTGTTTGTTTTGGTGTGGTGCTTTTTTAAAATCACCATTATTAACAGACATCAGAAACCTGAACTACATGGAATCATCTTGTTCCACAGCTATTATGCTGCAGATCACCAGAAAATAATAAGATGTGAAAGATGTTCTAGGCCATTTTACTGCAGTGACTGGAGAATTCTATTCTCTAACATTCTTTGAGAACCTCATAGTCCAAACAGAGATTATTTTTCATTCACTCCACATTCAGGGTAATTCTGCATTTCTTTTTTTCAGACAGAAACTGTCCAAAACCCTTCATGATGAAAGAAGGTCAGGGTCAGACTTCTTCCAGTATTTCTCCTATAGAAATTTACAGACTGAGCATACATTTAACTGTATCTGATGCATATTTCACTTGCTACAATAAAGGAACAGGTATACAAAATGGACAAGTGGGGGCAAAATTGCTTCCAGGGCTGTGTAAAGACTTAGGTGCTTACATAATACATAGTTATATAATGTCCTATTACCAGATAGCACTTAACTTGTGTATGACTGGAAAGCTAGAGACTTGATTTATTTGTAGGCTTTTCCACTTATAAGTTCCAACAAGTGACAGTATCATCAGTCCACTGAGTCACAGACACTGTAAATAAAGCAAGCTTTGCATGACGCGCTGTCATTCCTTTCAGAAATTCTGCTTTGTCAACATCTTCCATAGTATTTTACAATATGTGATGCAAACCTTGAATAAAAATACATATCATGATTTAGGAATAACAATACTCTCTGTTTTTGAAATCTTAATGACAACAAGGGTTTAGTGGTTAGAGTGAAGAATTGTGAAAAGATGTTCATAAATTCTTTTCCTTGCCCTGCCAATGACTTTCTCTTTATCCACAGTGTTAAAGGGCTTATTTTGTAATGCTGATCCATACCTTATTGGTGCAACTGAAACATAAAGACCATATTCTTACTGCAGTCCCACCTGTCATACCAGAAAAAATATTCCTACCTGTTTGTCTTTATCTATTCTATCAAAGTCAAAACCAATTGTATTTACCAGCTTGATGGGGTGCTGTACAATTAACTGAAACCACATATGACAGGTCATCTGCAAGTAGATAGAGTTAATTGGCTAAATAATTATGAAATGCTGTTACCTAAACTTGTATTCAAAATGGTAACTTAATTGAATCCCGTCCCATACCACAACTCAAATACTTTCTGAGGCCTGGAAGCTTCATATATATGGTTGCAAACTTCATTTTAGATTAATTTGGCAGGTGAGTGATGCTGCAGTAAAGTACTAAAGGAGAAATGAATACACTGAAAGACAAAAGATCATCCAGTCTGTAACATGGGCTGGGTAGAAAGAGAAAGGACAAAGGTTTCTGGATTCATTTTGAAGAGCTAAGAGGTTGGGATGGTTTCCAAGCTTTCTGAGGGTTTCCATCAACAGCACAAATACATATTTAGAACTGAGTAGCGACAATAAGTTTCAAAAACTAATTATGAAGTTAATTCAAGTATTTTGATATGAACTTTTGTAAAAAGAAGTGAGCCCTTAGCAAATTGACTAATAACATTAACAGCGAAAGCAGAGGACTTGCCACAAGGGGTGATCTGTTATCTTCTTGAGATGGTGAAAACTGCATTTTCCTCCAGAACCTTCTGCCTCACTAATTCTAACATTAAGTCACAGGATTTCTCTTTTATGAATAGCTATACTTCCTCTCTCAGAGACAAGTGTTGCAAATCAAGTAAATACTAGCAAAAAAATAATTCAAATTTTGACTCCTCCTCTACTAACTCATGAGCCTGCTGGTGACAGAACATGCACTGACCAGCAGCAGTTCACCGCTTCTCAAAAGTTTTTTTGCCATGTACAGGTCTATAGCTGCCCATGGTGGGGTCACCCTAGGGCAGAACAAGAGCTCAGGCCGAAAGCTCGTTTTTGAAATAAAAATTTCATATTCACATCCTGCAGGGCTGCAGAGGTCCTGGGAAGGGGCAGCATGGCCAGGTGTGAAGGGACCACTGAGGTGCTCAGAGAGAAACCTGGACACCTCTGGGGTGACACCGGGCCAGCAGAGAGGGAAACACTGGCATCCCCCAAGGCATCTGCAAGTCACTGTGAGGAGGCAACCTTGGAATCTGCTTTAAGCCATCTTTTCTGGAGGTACTCACGCAGCAGATGCTGCAGTCCCCAACCTCTCTGGAGACTGCTTGCTCCGCCCAGCTCAGCTGGTAACGTGGTGCCTCCAGACCCTCCATCATTTGCAGTTAAAGAGGCCATGCTGGGGTCGGGTGGGCAGGGGGACAGTCAAGAGCAGGGAATGCTGTGCCTGACTGTTAACTGCTTCAGGGTGAAGCAGGTACCCAAGCAGAGGGAAAAAATCACTCCAATATTAATTTAGAGAAGGGCACCCTGTGGGAAGCAAGTATATGAAGACTTTAGATTGATGAATAAGGAAAAGTTTCCACAGAAACCCTGATCAGCAGCCAGAAATTGTGGCTGGCAGCTGAGGTGACCTTTCAGAGATAAAAATCCCTCTGCTGTGAAGGTGGCAGATGCTTTGTGCAGAAAGAAAAACTTGTTGACAAAACCTGAAACTTTGATTTTGGTTGGAAAAGCGAGTGGTTGAAGGGCACATGAGCCTCCTTCAGTCTCCTAAGGGAGAGCTTGGCTGCCTGCAGGGACCAGGGCTGGAAGAAGCTCCCCCATCTGTGAGCGCTCCTGGCCACACTCCAGCCAAGTGGCACCTCCGGCTGAGCAGAGAGGCCTTGGAGCTCTTCTGCAATGAGTAACAGTGACTCTGAAAATACTGCCTCTGTTTTTTCTGATCAGCTACAGGATTGATACAGATCTGTACAGCTGTTGCTGTATTCAGATTTCAGCCCTGTTTAGTACCTGTCTCCATGAGGCTGGTGTGGTCAACAGGTATCAGAGAGGAGTTTAAATTCAGAAGGATGAGAGAAAATGTGTCAGGGAAACTGGAATTACTGATGACCCCTTATCATAATAGCCTTTCCTCCTGCGCTGTGGAGATAACACGCACGCCTGCTGTTCAGAGGCCACTCATTGTGTCTGCAGTATTACATAGGTAACTGTTTCCTGACTACAGTCAAAGGACTCTTTTCAGGAACTGATACCCTTGATCAAAAATACTTGTAAAAGAAGATGACACAAAAAATGTTGCAATCAATAAGACTTTCCATTTCTCTACTTTCTGTAATACTGTCCTGCTGCAAATTGGTGGTGGAAAAAAACCCAACCCAAACACTGTGGTTTTTTTCTTGTTTTACCAGGCAAAGTTCATCCTTTAATGCTGACTCCTGGACACTGCTGATAGCCAGGATGCTAAGACAATTTGCAGATTCAATTTTGGTTTATGAACTTTCAATTTGACTTTCACAACTAAAACCAATACTTAAGGGCATCTGATATAAAAGGGTATGATGCAGTTGTCTGACATTCCAGATTGAGCTGCAGAAAGCTACGGTGTGCATGATATTAAAAAACAAGGAAATTGTAATCATGTTTTGCCAGTATCTCATCCCACCATCTTGTTACAACTGGGAAAGTACAGTACTATGTGCTAGTTTTCAATATTGTCTTACAAGTACCGTGCACAGATTTAACACCTACAATGTCAGTGTCAGACTCTCATCAGTGTTTATTTACCTGTGGATGTGAAGATGGTTAGAAAAACTAGCCACTCATAAAAATGCAAAATTTGTATGCAAGATGTCGTGACTGGCTCGGAATATCTACAATGGTGCAAGGTTCTTTGCCTGTCAAATCCCACCTGTTTGTCTAAATTATGACACATTTCAAAAACTTTATGTTATTTGGGAATTCTCAGAAGAGTTTCTAATTCTCAGAATTTGCTCCTTGAAAAGTTGTACTGTGTGAACCTTGACTGCTTATTAACAGCAGTATTCAGAGACTGTTTTTTCGTTGTTGCTGTTTCCTAGACAACCACTCCAGGTTCCCCCCAGAGTGCTTGCTTTTGTGCTCCCTGATTAAGATGTACATCCTGCCTTTGGCTGATCTTATTTGTGGGAATAGTATTAATTTTTGTACACGAAATATTGATTAACTTTTCATTTTCTTAAGCAATCTTAATTCCAGTATTTTATAAAGGATGATGGAATTACATGAATTTTAACTTTGCTAAAGTATAGCTTAAGCTCCCTAATGTGGAAGGTATTCTAGGGTTTTTTGCTGAAGGCAATTTTTGGTTTACACAACAGGCTAATTGAATTCTACAGTTCAGGTTTTCTCAATCTTTATGCAGACCAGCCATAATTACTCTCCTTCTGTCCCGAGCACTCCTAGACCTCAATTTTGAGTCACTCAAATATGGCATTTTCTGAATTTGCAATTCAAGTTGCAACTCAAATATAAATGTCAAGGATGTGGCTCCTCCACTGTGGCAACTATTACTGCTTCCAGTCCCTTGAAGAAACTTTCCTGACTACATAAAGACCATCAAATCCACTGACTTGTCTTGACTTGCCTTAGTACTTATCTTTGTCTCTGGGTAGGTGATTAGATTTCAGCTTCATATTTCACTCTACTTACTGTAAAATCAAATTGGGGGTGAGGGAAGGAGTAGTAGAACTGCACTGATGTGGGTTAAGTTGAACCTGGCTCACAAGCTCCTCTCTTACTGCCTGGAAACAGATCCATTTCTTCACTAGCCAGATAATCCCATACTGAAATGACTCAAAAATGTGCAAGAAGAACCATGTTTGATAAAAATACAAAAGTGTTATCTTACAGTTCAGGTTGAGCTTAAGTGCCTTCCTACATAGGAAAGAAAATTAAGAATGCTACAAAAATTAAGAAGCTACAAAATTGGGACCACAAGAGGAGCTAAGATTTGGTCAGCAAGTTTACTGTCTCCATGTCTTTGCCTACCAAAATTACATTCCTTTGTCTCTCAGAGTGTCTGTATTAAAATATTAATATACACATTATGTTGCTTTACTAAAAACTAATTATATATTGTGTCTTTATTGGCATGAAGATAGAGTTCTTAATATGATTCAAAATCTTAAATAATAGAAATATATATCTGATTTCATAACACGTTAAAACCTAAACAGTTTAAGCCATATTTCCCTACTATATATATATTTCATATTTTTACAGCATGGACTTTTATTTTTGTGAGATGTTACAGAATTTACACAATTGTTGAATGCATCTATTTTACTTGATGAAAACTTGTTCCAAAATTCAGTAGGCCATTTTGCTTAATATGAAAAGCAAAAAATACTGTTTCATGCAGATGAAAATGCCAGAATTTGAAAAAAAATTGCAAAAAGCAGAAACCATTATATGCACTCTTCACCAACACCATAAGAAATAAATAATGGAGCCCATCTTTATAAATCTCCATCAACTAATAGCACTGTGTTAATTGTATTTATAAGGTCACCTGAAGAATATAAAAAATGAATGAAAGGTATGTGGGACTTCCTGATTTTACTTTTATATAGTTCTTTTTGAGAAAAAGCATCCATTACTCATTCTGAACAAAGATCTATTTTGCTTCATGTGGTTTGTGGATGCTTTTGAGTATAACTCACGATCTGAATAATATCTGAATTCATCACTTGAATATGTTTTTGGAGGGGTTTAATGTTTCTGAAATTAGAAAGATTACTTCTTTAAGAATAGGGCAAGACAATGAAGTCCCACAGTTTTACTCCTTGAATGTAATTCTGGAGCATAAGCCCTTTTTAAAATATTGGACTAAATACAGAACAGGTTTTCTGTTAGTGTACTGCTTTAATATTTTGTACAATACCGTTTATTGATGACATGATTTCTCATGTGGCTCTTTTTGAGGGAGCGTTCTACACAATCAGTCAGCTTTATATGTTTCAGAATTGCTTCTGATGCCTTTCTTTCACACTAAAATCCTCTGTAGTACATTACACCACTTTACAAATGGGAATCTCATACTGTGTTTTCTATGTATATACATATATTGCTGTCATTTATTTATGCCAGTGGCCTCCACGCTCAAATTGTGTGATTGCTGAATAAACAACATGTGTCCTTGAATGACTTTCCTCATGCATTCATGTCTGCTGCTGTGCAGTACAGGGTGTATGTAACCACTCAAAGCGAGGTGTGTTTAACCTCAGAACGTAAGTTGCTTCCTAACACTCCTTGGAAATACCTTGGAAATCTTTTCCCAGCAACTGCCTACTGCAGGAGAAATATGTTTTCAGAGATTTCACTAGTGAAAGTCTCAGGCACAACTTTGTTACAAGAAAAAAAAAAAAGACTAGTGAAAGATGTTTGCTTTTATTTCTACCCTTCTACTAATCTAATGTTATGAGACCTTTGATCTGAAAACAAGTGAATATCATATGAGCCACAACTGTGCCTCTCCATAGACTCTTAACTTGCCATTTCCAGTTAAATGTTCCCGCAATCTTCAAGCTTACTCTCCAATATATTTAAATTTTCATTAGGTCAAAGCTCGACTCTTGCTGTCTCTGAAAATTTGCTGTATCCTTGAGAATAAGAGAAGGAAAACTGGTATATAGGTTTATAAGGAACATACTCTTGAAGAAGTCCGGTTTGAATGACTTTATTTTACTTACTTTAGGCTATATGTCATCTGTTTCATGACTTACCTATCTAACATCCTTTCCTTCTTCCCTCCAAAACAATGCTTCCCCAGCTGCCTATATCCAGTCGCAGTCTATGTCAGTATCTCTCCCACACAATGTCCATGTGTACACATTTTTGCCTTCTTGCACTAGTGCAAAATGATAGCATCACACTTCCTTTCAAACAACACAGTAACAACCATCTTTTCTGTTTCCTTCCAGAACAGGTATCCTTGATATGACTTGGCAACTGCTAGACGCAAGTATACACTGCTGCTCAGTCAGTGAGCAGGACAGAAAAATTGCTTTGCAAGTTGTATAACACAAGTCTGAAATAGAGGCAAATATGAGTAAGGTAAGCACAAACTAGACACCAGAGAGAGAAAAGCATCAGACAATATCCATTTCCAGAAAAACCCATTGGCACCTGTGATTGCAAGATGTAGAGAAACAAGTCTAAAACGCAGATGAGAACATGAAAATAAATTTTTACTCTGAGACACCAGAATAAAGGTAATCAATTGCATGTTTATTTCTGGTTTTGTTGTTTTGTTTTATTTTTTCTTTAATTCAAATTCCTTGTAAAGATCTAATCTACAGACAAAAGGAAGATAACAGATGACAAAGAGAACTCTGAGAGCAAGAGTCACAGCAGCCAGTCACCTTGGACTGTACCTTAGACAAAGCTGCTCTAGTTGGGTTTTTTTTTTCCTGTGAGGTAGCCTATGGGAAGGAACTGTAGGCTCAGCCCATGGGTAGCATTTCCTGTGTACTTGTCATCAGAATGTGGCACATCTGGAGAAACTAAGTACTGGGAATCCTTCTCAATGCCTCTCAATATATAGTACAGTTAATCAATGATGGCATTGATCTTAAAATACTGTGTACTCCATTACAGCCTTAGCTAACCCACATTTAATGGGAAAATCATCACTGTTTATCCCTTTTTTATAGCTAATAGAACATCATAACTTGAACTGGTCAAAAGATTACCATTTATTATAATGTTAACTTTATTTTACTAAAATCTAACAAATAGGTGCAGCCAAAAGAAGCAATTTTTTCTTCATTGTCTAGTGCATTGGCAAAACTTTGTAACTTAGATTTACTAAAACTGCATTCTCCAGTGCAATGCAAAGAATTCTGTAAATGCTAAATGCCATAATTACTACCAGTGTAAATCCAAAGATGTTATTCTGAATGAGTAACAGAAGCCAGTAGATAGTAGATAACATTATTACCAGCTAAGATCTCAATGGTCATATTAAACTATGTTGGAAGAGATGCTCTCAGTGTGAAAACATTTGGTCAAGGACAATCTTTGTATTTAAGCAAGTGCCTCTCATAAAGATGATGTTTTATGAGTAACATAATGATAGAGGCAAAGGAGAGAGAAAGTCATTCCAATCATTATTAGAGGTAAAAAGCCCCGATTTTTAAAAACAAATTGTACTGTATTCTAATATACACAGGAGCAAGACTTGCTTTTTTACAAACACAAGCAGGTATGAAGAATTCCTTTACAAAGAAAGACTTGCCTCCCACCAGCCATTTCCATCGTAGGCATTTATAGGAAACTGTAAAACAGTTCTATCGACCCCCAATTTTTTAGCAAAGGCAGGTAAAGCACATGAGAGGTATAATGCATAAAAGAAGCATGTGAGAGGTATTCTACATAAAAGCATGTAGCCTCAAAGTCCTTCTAACTCATTCTTCAGGAGAAAGAGAAGAATAAAGGAGTCTATAGAATCATAGAACTATAGAATGGTTTGAGTTGGAAGGGACCAGGTTGCTTAAAGTCCCATTCAACCTAGCCTTGAGCAATTCCAGGCTTGGGGCATCCACCACCTCTCTGGGCAACCTGTTCCAGTGCCTCACCACCCTCACAGTGAAGAATCTCTGCCTAATATCTAATATAAACCTATTACCTTTCAGTTTGACACTGTTACCCCTTGTCCTATCACAATAGTTCCGATGAAGGGTCCCTCCTTATCTTTCCTGTAGGCCCCCTTTAAGTGCTGAAAGGCCACTATAAGGTCTCCCCAGAGCATTCTCTTCTTCAGGCTGAACAACCCCAGATCTCTTAGCCTGTCTTCTTAGGAGAGGTGGTCCAGCCCCTTGGCCATGTTTGTGGCATACTCCTCTGGAGCCACTCTCATACGTCCATGTCCTTCTTAGGCTGGGGTCCCCAGAACTGAACACAGTACTCCAGGTGGGGTCTCAACAGATTGGAGTAGAATGGGGGAATTGTCTCCCTTGATCAGATGGCCACACTTCTTTAGAATTCATGCCTTCCAATTTCTACACGAGGGAAATGGTGGCAGTTTTGATTCAGACGGAAAATGTTTTAGTAGTCCTTAGCACTGGAAGCAAAATAGCAGTGACAGTATGCTCCTGAGCTATACCGCTTAGGAGATCAACTTCTCTTGCCTGTTATTGTACAGACTATGTAGGGACACTTCATTATATCACTGACTCCTCTAGTAACCTGGGACAATTCATACACTAACTCTTCAAATATAAAAAGAATCAATAACATTTCTTTTCTTTCATCTAGATTTATAAACTCTCTATTATTACATGTATGATCTTGCATTAGTAGTAAGGATGGACCTTTTGTATATGGAGACTGTCATGGCTTAGGGTCAGGGTACTCCCTTAGACCTATAACAGAAGTTCTCTGTTAACCCCCCTCCCTCCCCAAAGGGGAAGAGAAAGGGAATAAGTGAGAGAGACTTCTTGATTAGAAAAGGAAAATAGAAGATCTTTAATGAAAATTGAATAAGTAATAATAATATGGAATATATACAAAGCCAGTATCGAACCCAACCCCCCTGATGGCAATTCCATCACCATCACCACTGATGAGCAGGCACTGGGGAAGCCCCAGACTGTGCCCAGCAGCATACAGGAACTGTGTTCAGGAGCCGGATTCTGGTACTAGATTCGGGAACACACAGATCAGGATCAAAGGCAGAACAGACAAGAGCCAGATGCTCCAAGGAACAAACCGGAAGAGGACCCGAGCCAAGTCAAGCAAAGCTGGCAAAACAGTTCAAGAGGGACAAGACCCTTGTGATCCCTCAGCTTTATGCTGAATATGACGTATATGGGATGGAATACCTCACTGGTCAGTTTAGGGTCACCTGTCTTTTCTGCTCCTCCCTGCAAGCGCAGCCTTTTACCTTCTGTGCCTCCCATTGTGGTACACAAAATCCAGCAGTGGCGTGGGTCTGCACACCAGTCCTTGTTACTAACTCTAAACATCTGGTGTTATCATTGCTAGAAGCAGACACTACCTGTGAAAACATGCTGATAACTTCAGACAGTGCAGTTAGTTCGAAGAACTGATCTGAAAAGTAAAATCACTGAACAGAATGAGTTCTGTTCAGTCAAACCAGGACGTGTGTATATATAAGTGTATGTATACACACATGGAGTCACACAAATTGTTTCAGTTTTCCAGTTTCAGTGTTGTTTCATATACTCAGTTCTTTCATATGAATACAGAAGATATGTCTATATGTGAGGGAACCTTCTTCTTGACAGTTGAATATTATACTGACAATAGATCAATACTGAATTTAGATGTCACTTGCTATGTGCATGTTTCCTTTCTTTTCTAGTTTATACTTTGCTTAAAATAAACCACATTCATGCTCACTGAGGAATGTTTTTATGTAGTTGCACTAAGGAGGCATCTAATGTAAGTAAAAAAGAAAGCCTCACAGACTTCACAACATCCCTGACCTTTTCCTCACATCTGCTCTCTCCTTCCTACACATGCATGTACACAGAATTGAAAGATTTATGAAGCAGGAAAACAAATGGAGTCATACAAGTTATTCATACTGGGTCACATCCCTGCTTTGACAAGGTACAGTTTAACCTCAGACTGAACCCAATTTTCATAGACTGTGGGGAACAGTTGCATAACAATGAACAGTTGAAACACAGACAGATTTTACAAATCCTGGCAAAGGTAAATTATTAACTGTTACTAAAAAAATACTTTTCACACTAGCTTATATTCGACTAAATACAGTAAAACAACCTTAGCATTACCATTTATGCATTAGTTCTCATATTGAGCAGATAACTTGATATTTTATTGATGATCCTTATACTCTAAATAATTTAAAAAGTGTAAGTCTCAAGGAAAAGCTTCAGCCTTAAGAATGTATCTCTGTAGTATGGTTTTATACTACTTTAGAACTGGATCCATATGTGGTCAGCCCTTGCACAGCTGGAGGATTCTCATGTTTGACACTTCTCCGTGGGACACTGTTGATTTCTTTTTCTGAATGTCACAATTAAGGATTTTTCAAAGTCTCCTTCATGACAGCTATAGTCAAATGTACTGCATAGTTTTTTACCTCTATGAGTGAAAAACTGTATGACAATTATAGGATGCTATACATTGAAGACAACCTAAAAGACTAAAAGCATTAGATACTCCCACCTCCTCTTTCACCCTTCTCTTCCCTTATTCAAAAGCTTAAAATTCACTCACATTCCAGGTCAGTTAAGGTCTAAAGGGAACATTACATTCCTGTTTAGCAATATGTGCAATAAGATGATAATTCATAATGCAAAATCCAATCCCAGCTTAATGTGGTGCTAATAGAAAACTGCTTTTATCCCCTTCATTATATAGACACACTATATGCCTTTACAGTGTTACATGTGATGCAATTTTGCAGTTATAGATGAATACAATTTCAACAGAGAAATATTATCAGAAAGACTGTTACAGTCTGTGTGGTACTGAATACTGACCTTGGTTATTCATGAGGTTTTTGTAATACTCCTCCCTGTAGGAGAAATCCGATGGCAGGAGGGATCTGATGTGAGATTCAGAGCCAATAAAAGAGCACAAAGTTGTTGAATAATCATTCTTCTCTACAAGTGTTGGACATTACACAGCTTGCAGATGTTTTTGCCTATAATTTGACTCTCTTACCCATTCGATTTCAGGAAATCAAGAGAGGACTCATAAAAAATCAGAATTCAGGCACAACAGATACCATATAAGGAGTCATTCATTTTATACTGGGAATGTTGGCAAAGTTATATACGTGCTGACTGCTCTCCTTATTACTCAGTTAAGCTTTTGACTGTGGGATAATCTCTTTTTGCTGTAATCAATTGCACTGTATTATAAAATTTTAAAATAGGATGGTTTTATTATGGTAATAATGCTGTACAGCTGAGTCAAGAACAATTGTTAAGGCTAAAATTGTAATTAAAGATACATGCTTATTGCCCAATTTAATTGTGTTTCTTAAGAACTATTTATTACTTGTTTGAGGAATGTTTTCACACAGATTAAATTAAAAACACCATTTCTATCTATGCCAGTCATGTTCAATAAAAGTAACAATTTAATTTTAGTTCTGAATCCAGTATTTTAGTATCAGATTTAAGCCTAAAATGGGAGAATAATAAATAAAAGAAAAAGTTGAGAGAGCTCAGCTACCACCTGGCTGACATCTTCTAACCACCCTGAGGTGGATTTATTTTGCTGCCGTTTGTCTGGTCCTGCTCATGTGTAACAGTGGCATTTGTGAGCAACAACCAAAAATATATATTAAACAAGCATACTGAGACATAGTGCAACATACTGTATGGTAAAAGGTATGATTACTTTTGCTTCTGCTATCCAGCATGATCTATATTAGTAAGATAGGATATTAGCATTTATATGAGTTTCATAGCATGCAGTGAAAACTCACCTTGAACCTGGCTGATGAGTTTACATAACTGCTAAGGCCAGCCTGTCTCACTGTATGTCGTGACATACAAAAGAGAGATTTGTGAAAGATAGCAGATGGGGCAGTCTTTGGTTTTAAACAAGTTCTCTCTCTCAATCCTCTCTTGTCTTCTGCCAAACAGATTTTCAAAGCACAATCCTGAAGCACCAAGAACTTCAGCTTAAATACTAAAGGACTGGACTCCTTGACTGCTGTAAGTAATTGCTAGAAGTGGATCATAAGTTCAGAAACAATCTCTCTGGACCTTGTAATGTATGAATTCATTCTATTTTGTCCTATACTTTTCTATTCTGCTAAGCAAGTACTTATATTGGTCTTATCAATGTACTATCTCAGTACATTTCTGAATTGTGTTCTATTCTTGTCCTGTTCCCTCAAAAGAAATTATCTATGCTGTAGCATTTTGTCTGGGGAGGGATTTGTTTTATCTTAGAAAGAAGTGTTTGAAGTTCTACACTAGATCAGAAACCACAGAGAAATTTAATTTCACAGTCTTGGACCAGACTCCAAGAATTAACAAGTCTCTGTTCTCCCTAGAATTACAGGAGGAAGCACTTAGGATCATCATCTTTGATTTGAGCTTCTGCCCCAAGCACAGATCTGATGCCCAACTTTTAGAATTGACTTCAACACTGCAGGTAACTTGTTCTCATCCTTCTCATAAGATCAGAAATTAATGCCTTATATCTGTCATCAAAACACCCCATGGTATTTTTTTGTCCACCCTATGGTGAACACAAGTACAGCCAACTTCATATGTTATCAACTACTTTTATATGGATAGAGACTCCTTTCTTTTGAAATTGTTATAAAAGCAACTTGAGCCTGAATGCAGGATGAAGGTTTCACAAAAAGTCCTTCTTTGGCGAGCACCTCAGAGTAAAGGTAACAGAACTGCCTCCACCCTCCTGATCATATTATTACATCTATCAACACCTCCAACAACACTGCCTTTTCTCTTAGTATTGCCTGACCATTATATACACAGACTGAAAGTGGGTCAAGGACACACTGAGGAATTTTACAAATCCAATCAATGTTTGAGTCAAAGAAAGAAATTACTACTGCATAAAGAAGTCATTTGACACAGTAAGCTACAGCTGATATATAAACAAATAAATAAAGTGTCTAAGAGTGTAGGAGTTTCATGCTTTAGCACAAACAGGCCATGAAAAGGGGGTGAGTTTCTAATTAAGAGAGAATTGCTATGGCAACCAAAAGTGGTCACACATAATTGGGCGTGAAACCACATGAGGCTTCATGACAGAGGTGTCTGCATATATTATCCAGCACATTTTCTGGTTCTTATATAGAATTACATTGTCAGGTCAGACAATATTTTCCACATTTTATGTGCCTCCTTTTTGAGCAACCAAAAATGCATCTCTGTGGGCTTCAGTGACAATTTCAGTTCTTCAGCATCCTTCTTACAGCCAAGGCAGCAGAAGTCTAGCTGTGACTCCATGAACTAACGAGCAACATTGGAGAATGATGTTTATAATGTATTTATATGAAACTCAAGGAGTCTCTGTTCTTTAAATGATATAATGTATATATACACACACAGTATATGTGCAAAGACAAACTTCAAGTGAGGATTCTCAGACCTAAATTATGCTTGATTGTGGGTCAAGAACAAAAAGAGATGCTTGAATATGTGTTACCTAATCCAACTGAATGGGACAGAGAAGCAAGATAATTGGTGAAGCAGAGCAATCAGGGAAGAAGGTAACACTGGTGTCAAAATGGGATAGTTGGTGCACACTGGCTAGCTCCTTGACATCATAGACATGATACTATAGTGTCTTAGTTAAAACAGTGACTGTTTAAAGTTGGTATTTTGTTATTAGAACTAGTGGGAGAGACAAGTGATGATCTTGGAGACTGCATTATACTGTGCAACAAAGACCAGTCTAGTAGGAGCAGAGGGGCTGGCTTAAACCTCACACTACATCAGCACAGCAACACTTGCAGCAGCAACAGTGAGTAAACAAATTTATTTAAATTTAAATTTATTTACATTTAAACTGAAGCACCTCCTACTAGAGAGTTTTGAGCATTATCTTCATTAATTAGATTATGCATTATATATATATATATAAGGAATCACATATTATCTTTGTAATGAATCCTAATGGAGATTAAAGGGAAATCTCACTACTTCAAATTGCTGTTCTGGCATTAAGTACTAAGATTTCTATTAAAACCCTTTCTTGAACACATGGATATGAATGAAAGGTTAGATCTTTGACTTCCAAATTCCCATTTCTCTGTACCAGCCACACTTAAAGGGCACAGATCTACTTCAATGCATCCAATATTCCTTTAGTCTGGAGGAATCCTGTGACATTCACAGGGTAGGATGGATTCAGAAATGGGGAGGATAGACAGATAAGACCCTGAAGACTTCCACTACTATTGCAAGTGAGAGAAGTTTTCAGGCTCAATTCTGTTAAGAACTTCTTCAGGATCTTAAATTGCCCTTTTTCGATCTACCTTATATTGGTACTGGTTCTCAAGCGAATTGCATTTTATAGTTTCTCTGTATCCAAGGAGGCAATTAACAAGTTCTGACTCAACAAATTTTTGCATTCCCATTGTCTACAAAACAAGAACATCTCTATTGTGTGACTTTAAATGAGGTAGGGAGCTATCATCAGTGTCTCTCTGTATCTGGAAAGGCTGAAAGTGCAATCTGTATACACAATAGGGCATTAAGTCAGGCAGGAAAATGTATCTGACTGAAAAGTAGTCAAAGGTAAGTCAAAACTAGCAGTCAGTGCTGTACTGTGTACTGTATTCTGTTATTTCCACATGTCCAGATTTCCCATTTAATTACACCTCTGCAGGAGTTCTGCATAAAGCAAAGTGGCCAAAGACATATTCATTCTCTAAGGGAAAGCAGAATATCGTAGTCTAACTCTGTCATGCAGTGAGAAAAACCTTGCCCATGCTGATTAAATACAGCAGTTGACAACAGATGCTATTTTTGAATTATAAAATAATTCATATTTTATATGACATATAAAATGTCATATCCAAAGGGTCCTATGGCTTGACAGAGTGCACAAGAGATACATTATCTACTTCACTGTATCTCATCATGGAATATATGGTGGCAGTTTGATGTAGTACAATTTGAAATTATTTTTTTTTTTGAAATGTATTCCTACGTTGAATTCTTCATTCCTTTTTTTTTTTTCTGTTGCTTATAGCTGTGTCAGAATGTGTGCTTTCGTTTACCTTTTTTTTTAGTATTCAATTGCCCTCTGTTTTCTGATGCAGCAGAACTACTCAGAGGTATTGATGTAACTTGTTTGCCAATTCACACTTTCTTTTCCACTCTTCAAAAATATCAACCAGATGGTTTCCAAAAATGACAATTATATCTAATACATTATTTGAAATTAAAGTATCACTGTGAAACACCTCTCATCTTATTAATTGCTTGAAACTCTATGTATCACTTCAGATGCACAAAGAACTGTGTGTTCTATGACTGTATTATCAAAAGC
Source organism: Actenoides lindsayi (assembly GCA_025331215.1). Classification (NCBI taxonomy): domain Eukaryota; kingdom Metazoa; phylum Chordata; class Aves; order Coraciiformes; family Alcedinidae; genus Actenoides; species Actenoides lindsayi. Next base: position 108,244 of record WTSP01006842.1, on the reverse strand, counting down.
CTACTAAGAAATTGAGTTCCTTTAAGATAAATCTGAGTGGACAGATAAATTGCATGCTACAAAGTATTAATGTGTATCTAAAGCTCAGATATGAAAAGCAGATCCTTCAAACCATTCAGTAGCTTAAACAGCACAGTATATTTTTTTATTTAGGCTTACAGTTAGGAAATAGACTTGCTTGTATACATCAACAGACAAGATACATATTGCTGGTGACAAATGTCTAAGGTGTTATCTGTTTTGACTTGTCACTGGAATGTTCCTTAACAGTATTAAATGAGATTTCATTTACTACTTCTCTATAAGTCTATATTCCAAATTTGCATGGCATGTGGGGATCTCCACTGCTGAAAATCAATTTTCTTATAACATATAAAATTGGGAATGTTAATAATCATAATTTAGTTTCCTACTAGAAACTGAGATGTGGAAACTGTCACTGAACTTGACACATGTGCAAATGACTTAATTCATGGGTGAATTAGCACTTGAAAACCACAGGGAACCAAATGAGGAAAATGGAAAAAATTATTAAAAAATTATATTTAAAAGTTAGTATTAAACTGATTAACTCTTTTCTTGCTATATTAGCTTAACCTGTAAATATTTTTCACAGAGTGAAGCTATATAATGTGAATGTGAAATCTATTTTACAATAACAGTAATTCTCAAAGAAAGGCCTTGTATTCGACAGCTCTGGCAGATGCTAGTTGGAATCACTGTAAAGAGGCTTAAGTCATACAAAGTTGATGAGTTAGACACCGAATAAAACCAACCCTTGATGTACTTCAGCTGTTTCCGAACAATATGTAGCACCAGGAATAAAACTAATTATTAAAATATTGTTACTAGGAAAATGAACTAGGTAAAAATCAGAGCTGAAGCACTATGTAAAGATGAATTTGCCAGACATACAAATTCTAGAAAACTGGGGGAAGGCAGGTTTTTGTGATCCAACAGAGACTCCAAAAAAGATAATAAGCTCAACTCAAGAAGGTGTAAAGAGCAAAAGTCCAAGTGCACAAAGAGGAGTATATAAAGCTTCATGTAAAATGAAGAAGCACAAATGGCTACGAGCTTTCCTGGCAGAGGGAACAGACCTCAAACAGTGCAGAGGCTCATCTATTCTGTAAGAGGCACTGTGCACACCCAGCCAGGGCAGAGTACAACAGTAGCCTTGGAGGAAAGCACCGTAGGAAAGACATCCATTAATGAATGGCCTAAATGAGTGAAACAATTATAAGCTGCACCTGAGTAGGGATATGAGATCACTTTAAAAATAAAGAGATACTTATTTAGTACTATGAAATTATTATATTGAATGAGGTATAAGCACTTGCTGAGTAACTTCAAAATATTGGGAAATTTAACAGTGTTGAAAATGCCATATACATTGTTGAGTTGGAACTAAAGAAAGTTATCATCATGGCACTAAGAAACCACACATAATAAAAGCCTGCTATTACAATGCAGATCAAAAAACTGGCAAAAAAATTCAGAAAATAAACATGACACACACACCATAATTTGCACGGTGATTTTCTAGAACAAAACCAAACATGAGTTACAATATAACAAAATATCAGTTATCTATTATTTTAATTTTTGGAATAATTTTTGAAAATTTGAAAAAGTTTAGTTCTGAAAGACTGAAGTGCAGTAGCAAAAATCTTATTTTAAACATTATCTAAAAAAATATCTTTGTTCTTCCTTCTGACAGGTCATTTGTACAAAACTTTCTCCTTATTTCCTTAATTTTTTTTGTGAGAAAAAAAGAAGCAGTAAATTCTGTGCAGGTCTTTTCTTGTAAAAATTTAAACTCTATAGGGCAGTTAGAAACGCCAAGCCATAACAATTCTCCAATAACCTGAATCTTTGCCTGGATTTACAGAAAAATCAGTAGTCCCTTTAAATGGTCTTGTTCTTCCTGTGATTTTGGAAGTGGTAATTAAGCAGCAGTATCTCAGCATCTAGACAATGCAGTGGGATACAGTTAAATTCAGCCAGCCACTAGTTTTGCCACATGCACATAAGAGTTACTGCATAAACCCTTTACTTTCCAGTCTTCTCTGGCCCAGATTTTTGCATTTAGTTGTCTTCCTCCTAATGATGAGATTTTGCTCTTCCCAAAGCAGCTCAAGGCTCAGACATGCTGGTAAACCAGGAGAAAAAGCTCAGGTAACCAGGAAACACACACTCAGAACAGACATCTGTTTTGCAGTGTTCAAACTCTGTACATCTGGTCCAGTGAGATCTTTGACTTCAGACAGTCTGAAAACAATCCCCCAGCAATAGCCCGGGACATTAGTGGCCTAGTACCTCAAGAAGACAGAAATGGAAAAAAACTATGGCTTGAAACTATTAATTTATTTTGCAAGTATATTTTTGTCTAAAATCTTAAATAATTGATATATGAAAAGCTTATACTCTGTAACTATTATTATTGGAATTTGACAAGAGAAATGAAAAGTTCTGTCATCTAACTCCTATAAAAATTCCTAACCTACCACAGATTTTAAAAGATGCAGATACCTAAACATCACTATGAATTTTACAGTAAGTGTCTGTACAAAGCTGCCTCTTTTTTTTTTCCTTCACATGAGAAGTTCAACTAATTCAATCTCTGCATAATGGTAGAGAAAATTTTTAATTTAATTAATCCACAGACTATTCTGTGATTGCAAGGAATCTACTAATGGTATTTTTTGGTTGAATTACAGTTTTGTCTATTTGGTAGAAATTGATTAAATTTATACCACACTTCCAATTTAAAACTTTCAATGAAGTATCCAAATTAGCAGCTTATTTTCACATGATAAGGAAGCACCCAGTTATTATTGAATATGAAAGTGTCCGTCTGATTACCTAAATGTGTCATATCTCAATAAAAGGAAACCATTCATATGTGGACCCTGAATTTAAGAAAGCCAAAGACCACGAAATAATACAAGCATGTCAAATCAATTCCTGCAAAACCCCCTTGCTTACCGTTCAAGGGATATTTTCTGTTTCTTTTCCTATAATAATCTGGCTTGCAGCATGGAACGTGGCTCATTGGACACAGGCAAAAAGAAGGGAGAAAAGGCAGCCCCTGCTCTGCTCCAGCAATGAGTATAAAGTAAGGAAAAAGTTACCCTTGTAACTTTTTTTTTGTAGTGAACATAGTGGTCGTAACAGTTGCCAGTCTTGCAGTGATTATTAGCTTGTACATGTAAGACACTTTCAGACAGACTTTAAACCACCTCTGGAATTCTCACTTTCTAAAAAAGGCAGTAAGATCAGAGGGAAAATGAAATTTCCAGAGCAAATCATCACAGACATGAAAAACAATACAGACCTCAGTCTCCTGATCTGTACTGAAACATCAGTTATAACGAAATTATATGTATGCGTAGGAGCCTGGCTATTGCGTGCCTCAAAGCTTGTGTGGTGATAAGGTTTGGAAAGACCTGTTTGGAGGGAAGAAATGTTGATTGTTCTCAATGTCTCTGTGCCCCCCCTTTGGCTCCTTGCAGACATGCTTTAAAAAAAGGAAGAGAGAAGTTCTGCATAGGTGGGACTCTGTCTTTTCTTTAGTGAAGTGCTCCTGCTGACTGTGCCATGGGCAGGGGGATGGCAGGCACCGCACTACTGCTGGCTCATGGAGCTCATGCAAATCAACGCCACTTCCTGTGGAAATTGGGAATGTCACCCAGAGATTTCAAGGGTATAAAGGGACCGAAAAATATTGATCGTGGTGCATCCACCACCGAAGAACCGAAGACTTGGACTGATCCAGTGAGATGTCGCTGGATCCATGGGTGGTGAGTTCTCTTTCTCTTTCTCTCTCTCTTACTCATTCCCTCACTCCCCCTATCTTTTCCTCTTTTCTAATAACTTTTTCTTCCTTTTCCTTGAAATTTAGTCACGCTGTAAAATAATCTACAGAAATAACACCTTTATCCGTACTGTTTCTTGATTGTTCCATCAGGGAGAACTAATAAATTGTTTTGTTATTGTTCCTCCGAGTCATTGTCGTGGCTCTGCCGCCCCAGCTGCCCTGCCACACAGGGACAGCCTCTTTGGGGGATCACAGAGATTCACCTCCCTCCTTGTCCACTGAGTGGGACAAGACAGTTACCACCTAATTCCCAGTAGATCCCACGTAACTTCAGAACAGATTTTTGTAGTAACGACATGCAAGACAAAAACTTCCATGGCATTGTTTTACCTCTTGTTTGAGTGACTTATCTAATGTGTGATTATAAACTGAAATGTTCAAAACAGCTGAAAAGAACAAAGAAGGGGTAAGCATGCTCTATCTTAAACAAGAAAAGATGTTATATTTTATTTTCTTCTTGGTAAAGTAGCATATTTCAAACAGATTACAACAAAATTACCACAGAATATTAAAAAAAAAAATCAACCAAGAATTTAGAAAATCATATATATTCATATTTGCTTAAAAAATCTAGAAGGTAAACATTAGCATAACAAATTAAAATAATATTACAAATGGTTTATTAATACTTATGTGAATACTGTACATATATACAGTTCAGAACTAATACTATCTTTCCTACATTTTAACACCCCCCCACTTCCCCCCAGTCAAAAGGGAAATAAATCCAGCTTCTTCAGTTGTCAGCAGGTTTGGTCCTGTGTACAAGATACTTATTTATTTATCTCAGTGTTAAGCAAGAAAGAAAGCGCAGCCTTGCAGAATTAAAGTTTCAGTCACATTTACATGTCTATAATTTATAGCATCTTTAATATTCCACTCAAATAAACAACTACCACAGTTTCACTTCTGTCATGGCATGGACAGAATTTCTGAAGTCTTGTTAAAGAAACTGATTCCCCCTACATGGAAGTGCAATACATTTGTTTTATGCAACAAAAAAGAAATTCTTTTTAAGTCCAGGTATTTGCAACGATTTTTAGTGTGTAATATTAATTCCTCCCTAAACATTTCAGTGCTGTTTTCTAGTATAACTTCATGCCATTATTAACCAAAAACTAAGGGATCATTATTAATTAGAAGTATGTTCTGATTATTTTTGTGAAAGAAATTTTATAAATAATCTAAGTTATCTATAACTGGACCATAAAAGTACAGTTAGTGCAGAGTAAGAAACAATTGAAATGTACAGTGTCAGACCACTGTGAAGAACAAGTGTTTTATCTTCCATCCAATATGCAAAATACGAAGAAGGTTAACTGATATTTTGAAACTTATTCTACATTTCATATATATAATTTCATATATTAAAGTGATTCTTTTGATACATAATGCTGAGAAACTACTGAAATGACTAAATAATAATCAAATTAATATTCCATGTGATGCAGGGTGCTGACTGAAATATCCTAATCTAAGAAACTGAAGGAGAGAAATTCTTTATTTTCTTGAGTTTAACCATTTTTCCAGAAGTGACTCAAGCTCCAATACAGACGTATTACTATTATTGTTTCCAATATTGTTCTATTTTCATATACACTAGAGTTCCAGTTAGAAGACCGCAGTACTGTTTTCAAGATTTTACAAGGGCACATAGGAACAGAATTTGGTTAAAAGGTGTCTTTCTTTCATTTAAACAGATGTTTCACAGGTTTCTGCCTGAAATTAGCAGGTAACTGTAATTCTTCTATCCACAGGTATATATTATCAGGCTTGAATCTTTGAAATAGTGTGAAACATAGCAGAATTGAGATCCCTGTGTGCTCTGAAGCAAAAAGAATGACATCAGTATCTCACAGTACTAATAACTGATCCTGTTAACAAAATATCATATTCTTAAATCACTGATATGTCCTGACAGTCGGTATCATTAGTTCACTTGGTGTTCACTGAGTCTCCTTTATTATTAGCTTGATGCTCTGAGTCAGTCAACCCCATTTGCTTCTACATTTTATTAATAATTTTGACAGCTACCGTGCAAATATTGTTACATATAATAAAAAATTGTTTTGTAACAAAAAAATGCACCTTAGCAATAGGTCAACATTTTGAGCCACTGACCTTTAATACCATTATACCCTTTCTCTAAATACTTGTATCAATCTAATCACGGTGGTTTATGACTTGTAATAGATTCTGTAAGATGGTATAATTTAATTACAACTATCACATCAACAACATAATCTATAAAAAAGACTGGCTTTGAAAGTATTAATCTTCCTAAGAGTTAATGGACATATCAATTTAAACCTTTATAACTACGTCAATATCCTGCCTCATATAGACTTTGGAAATTTATTATTGAGAAACTTGATTTAATGCAATAGCCAAGTTTATATGATGACAGAATTCTAAATAAATGAGATGGAAAAAATATTACAAATTCCTCTACACTGCCTGATATCAAGGCCATAGCTTGAGGCTTGCAGGAACAACTGCAAGGACCAGCCTTTTCCAAGTCCTCTATTCTGTGATTACAGTGCTGTTCAAAGGAGATAGGAAGAACTGGTTGAACCCATCAACTCATTTTGCGCTGGCCACTGACCACTTGTAAGGGTTTAAGAGCTATCGGTCAGTAAAAAAGAAAATCAGATTTGTACAAAAGTTATAACTACATGCATGCAATTAGGTGACACAGGCTAAACTGATAAAATCATTTCATTGCTCAAATCACTGTTAGGCTTACCCGCATTTTATAAGAATAACTATCTGGCATTCTTAATACCAGCTGGTCAACCCTCTTTGCTAATTCTTGTAAATAAAGAGAAGTGGGAATTATGACAGATACATTAAATTCTCTCAAAGACAGGGCATTTTAGAATGTCTTGAGGTGCTAAAAATTTGGGCATTCACACTGGCATTTACTTGCAGTCATGGAAGTACCTCACTGATCTTCAGCATAATCAGGTGTATAAAGTGGGAAAGCCATGTTGTGAAGAAAGGCTTTAATTATTTTCTGAGATTTTAGAGAAACCACAGATGAGATTTTAAATGGATTAGTAATGCACTCATTATGGTATCTTGTATCACAAAGTGAATATTCTTTGCAGACTGTAATCTAAGGAGCTGATACATGATTCAGCTAAAGTTAACACTGGACACAGTAAACAAGTTTAGTATTTTTATGTGATCTACATACCTACATTAAAAGTTACAAGAAGCAAGATAATCAGGAATGAAATAATTTTAAGAGCCAAACAGATACATAAAGAAAATCTTTCTAAACAACAGAGGAAAAAAATTTACATTTAGGCTGTGCTAAATGAGATTTCTTATTATTTGCAACTTTCTGAATTAGGAGTACTTTTTATTTGTGAATTATTTCCTGAAAATGAATACACCTTCATGTGCCAGATACATCACAAAGGTTTCCACACAGTGTTTTCTTTCAGATTCAACGTTAATATATGCGTGCCATATTTCTACTAACCAAGTCTCCATTTTCTAATGAATTTAGAATTGTTTCAAAGTGGGACCAGTATTATAGCTACTTTCCTTTCCAACAAAACCAAACTAAACTATTAGCAGTGCATCAGACTGAAGAGTTTGGATTAGCATTAACTGACAAGCTACTCACTTGCATTTCTTCTTAAAGAAATGTTCTCCTGTGGTTTACACTAAACTTCAAGAATAATTCAACTTTTAAAAAATAAAGTATCTAGCTTCCATGCTGGCCTTTTGGATTTTCTATTTATCTATCTATTCATTTTGTCAATGAGATCTCTTACTGACTGAAAAATACTGTTGCATTTTTGTCACGATTTTTACATTGTATTTTTTCATCCAGTAGATGAAAAAACATTTCTAACCTGAAGAGTGAATTCCACTCCTCTTTGCCACTCGTTGCTATTCAGTGCAATCTATAAACTACATATTCCAATAGTACGAACCTAGCAGCTGGGGCTCACACTCAGGTACCAGTCCACTCATGCTACTCACTACATGTAACAAACCCCTAACTCGATCAAGAAGTGCTACTGAAAATGACTGGACCACTTACCTGACTAAAGAATACATGAGGATCACAGGTTTGCAGATCAGAAGTTCCAGTTTGCTAGAACTTTAGTAAAGCACTGAGGTAAAAATTCTGTTATTAATCATCAGCTTGTTTTTTCTGCAGGGTAATACTAAATTTCAGTATGTACTGACATGAGAATTGAATATACTGAGTGGATAATAAAATTACAAGATACATCAATTAAAGTAAAAAATCAAAAAAAAACTTCAGAGAAGAAAGGTATTTGAATGCACACTGCTTAAACTTAATGATGAGAAGAAGATAGCTAACATGTAATTAACTGCCTACGGCAGCGCAGCTAATGGATACTGAACTGGATTCCAGTTAATCCATGTCAGGACTTCCATCACTTTTAATAATTCTTGTCTATTTTTTTAGTTACTCTTATGGTAGTACCATTACAAATTACTTTTCAATGAGAGGTGATGGGTAACAGGCACTTTCATTACAGGCAATTTTTAAGTATCACCATGTGAAAGGTCTTAAAAAATCTGAGTAAGAATTCCACGCTGCCATGTTAATGATGGACTGTATTGTAATATCAGCAAGAAATTAATAGCAAAATATAACACAAGACTTGAAAACACTATTTTGTACCATGCTACTTTCGTGTATTCTTGTGGTGGTTTGTAGAAGTCAATAATACAGCACCCAGCCTTACAACAAGATTGAAATTTCACTAAAAAATTGTTACATTCTCTGATTTTAAAGGATTACTTCCCACAAATGAAAGATACTGAGAATATCTAACTAGAAATGTACAAAAGCTATTTTTCCACCTGTAATGTTTTCCCTTTTCATCTACTTCATCAAGTTTCTTAAAGACCCCTGTGCGTGTCAGAGGTCTACTATAAAAAACCTCAGTCTTTCCATTTACAAAAGGTAACAAATTAGTGAGGTTCTTGTAAGCACGTCCTTCTGACATTATGTATATGACTGTTCTTCTAAGAATAAAAAAGTGTCTTGACATGATACTCGTGTCTCTCTAGAACAGAAGAATGTACATGTAGAAGGAAACACAATACAAAAAAGGAATTCATAGTAACAGAAGACCTCCAGAATAATAAAGGTATGTGCAGTGCAGCTTTACAAAACAAAGAAAATGCCTATCAGTTTGTTGAGCCCTTGTGAAGAGCTCTTGTCTTCTTTTGAGAAAGTGATTACTGCCTTCCAAAGTAGTTAATCAGGATATGACCCTCAGCAATGAATGTCTCTTTTCAGGATTTAATTTGATGCAGCTGTAGTCTCTTCAGGAGCTTAAATTATAAATATAGGAATCACAGAACAACTTAAAGTACATGGTGCCAGTGTTCACAATTACGAAAAGGGTCAGAGATCACCACTCTGAGGTTCCAGGCTTCGTGGCTCTCTTTGATGGCTGCGAGATAGTTTGGGGAAGCGTGTAGTCACCCTTGAGCGATTGCTTTTGCTTACTCGTTCTCCAGAAGGTGGGATATCACTAGGAAGAGAAAAAATAAAGACAGGAGTAGCTAGTTTATGTTATATGTAACTTATTCTGTATTTATTCCAAACATGAAAAAAAGCAGATGTTATGAGAGCCTGGCATATGACTGCAAAGTACAGCACACATCTTCAACTACACAGAACTGCATTCTTTCTACTGGTATCTCAAGTGTGAATTACCAAATGGGCTCTTTCAAAAATGAGAACTAGTAGAATGTTCAATACATCATGGAAGATTGAAAATTATAGGATAAAAGTGAATCTCTATGAGTTGCAGTTCAGAAATGGTGGGAAAAGCATTTTGAAGTGATACATGTACAAGCAAAATAGACAAGAGCTCGGATGATGCTCTACTTAGCAATCCTCTAATTATGTATGGATGTATCATTACATGATGAACTACATTAGCAATACATCCCTGTTGGGAATTCTCTAGTCTCTTCTGACCCACAACAGACCATAGTCTTACATGAATGAGCCTTTTGGAAAAGACTCCAAGAAGAAGTACATTAAGTTCAAAACCAAGAAGTAACATAAAAATTCCAGCTTACCTAGGTGAAATTCAGAGGCTATAGACTCCTCGGAAAACTACAGTATAAAGGGATAGCGTTGTACTCTTGCCATTCTTTTAGAGGACTCCACATGGTTTTTAATGATACTGTTTACATACGGATCAATAAATAAAGCTAAATTTTGCATTTTGCAAATCAGCTAGGCAGTAAAATTACACAGCGTACAAATACAAGCTTATTTTCTTAAGTTAAAAAAAAACCCCACCCAAGTTATAATACCTATCTTCAGAGTATGGTAAGAAGTCCACGAAGGGAGAAATTGCTCATCTGTGGTTCTTGCCAGATTAAGCAAATAAAGATAAATAAAGATATATTTTAAAACAGTTGCTGAATTTACTCTGTGTAGTTCCCTTTTTCCTGAAGAGTGACATTCCTCACAGGTAAGACAACCTTGCAAAAGCCAAAGGCTCCACTTGAGCATTTTGGGCACCCACATGGGAGAGATCTTAGCAAAGCAAAAGCCTTTAACAAGTTCTGGAACTAAGTGGAAAATTCATTTGCAGAAAGCAGAGCACTTCTGCAAGATAAGGCAGCTTCATCACTGGCAGCGATTAGCTTTGCAACTACAATGCACTCATTGGCTGTTACTTGCTAAAATAATAAAAAAACAGTATGGACAAAATGTGTCCAATTCAGATTCTAAACATTAACAGAAAATAATGCTTTTAATGGCAGTGTATTTTACTTGCTTAAATTTGTGAGCAGAACAGTCTAAATAACCTTAAAATAATAAAGAATTTTTCTAAATTAAGATTCACTGCATTCCTATTATTGTATTTCATCTTCCTAGGTAACTAGCAAGTCCTTCACATGAAAAAAACTGCACAAAATACCTGTGGTATACATCCTGCTCTTCTTTAATAACAAGATTAACAAGTTCGATCTTCAATTGTTTATTTTTCTTGTCACTAAAATAAAAACTGTAAAAGCTAATTTAGCGTATTATTAATTCTGGGTAGCCAAGGAAAACTGGACTCCCAATCCTGGTTGTATGTTTTCTTATTTTGAATTTCAGCAATGCTACCTGAGTTGCTGTACTGAATTCTGATCTTGTGAATCCAATTTCAGCTATGCTCATTAGCATGGATTTCTTTTAGTAACGTCAATATTATTACTCACTATTTTTACACTATTTATAAAATTGCAGCAAGACAGTGTTGTTACTCTAATGCCTGTAAAATAGAACATGAAATACTGGCTTCAGAGGGTTATTTTGTGTTAAAATTTGTATTTTTCAGAACATGTAAATATAAAAGCATCTAAATATCAAATATAAAATGGAATAAATTTAAATTTTTCATTAGGTTTTTCTCAGTCCAAAATAGGCTAATTTACCAGCATGATGGCCATTGCTGATAGTACTTAAGCTTTATCGGGCAGACTTTACAGATGGTAGTATACATTTCAGAAGAAAGCACGGTTTTATGTGCAATTACTATAATTCGGTGATTGCTTTACTGAAAGTATATTTTAATACACAAGCTCCTCCTGCTGGCATGTCCACAAAATGACATTAGTGTTAGCCCAATGGGAAGTCATTTTTCTCTTCTGGAGAAAAAATGGCATTCAAAGAAAAAAGTGCAAAAGGTACAAAATTAATTCCCCTAAAATGAAAAGATAGGAATTAATATCAGTCTGACCTGATAGGCATGGCCGAGGTAATAAGATCATCTTAGGATAATTACATGAACACCAATGTTTGTGGATGAAGGACAAAAATTACAAGCAATTCTGCTAATATACATGATGCTACTCCAGAATGAGACATATCTAATAACCAAATTAGAGATAATTGGTCTTAAATGTCTTAGCTAATTTTTATAATGACAATTCAAATTCTAAGGCAAGTCATCATGTTATGTCGTTTTACAGGCACAAATTCCTATCTGAGGAATCAGACCTTCACGCATTCAGCATGGAAAAGGAAACTGGAGCTGAAATTAAATTGATCAACATCCATGGAAACAGATGTTTTATAATGAATTAAGTTTAGAACATTAAAAAAAAAAAAAGACAAAAAAAAAGACATAAATTTAAAAGTGTGTATCTTTCCATCCTCCCTCCTCCAAAACCTGAGGAGAAAACTTGCCATCTCCTTTGTCTGTGCCAGCTCTAGCTTTTTACTCTACAATTAAAATGCTGACTTTCAAATAACACCCAGAAAGTTTTAAGTATTAAATTTGGGAAAAAAGTGAGCAACCACCTACAAAATCAAAATGCATGTTAGTCAAATAGGAGGAAAAGATTAATCTCCTATCTCTCCTATTACTAGATCTAATAGTTTAGTTCTGGCCCTGAGCTCAAATGATACAAAAGGTGTCTCTGGCACTACACAAGACACCTTTTAAAATGTATTGACAGTTATTCCATGAAGTCTTGGGCAGAGCTATGAAGACCTTAAAATGATCCTGTCAGTATTTCTGGCAAGTGCACATGAAGATGAAATTGGGACACTTGTTTTGAATCTATTTTTGCCAATCTGTGTTACGGATTGAGAAGGAAGGAAGCACCTATTGCTGACTCAGGTTAAAATATGTAAATCTAAACCAGGGAGTAGCTATTCTAGAATAACTCTTCCAGAATAGCTACCCCAAGTCCCTGTGGTAACTACTACATCTGTCCGAGTTACACCTCTTTGGTTTTAATAAAACTTTCTTCTTTTCACGCTATTACTTTCTTAGCCACTTAACAGGGTTTAATTTTCTAGGCTGAGTCTGGCAGTCAGCTGGATGTTTGCCAGGCACTACTCTGTTCAGCAGTGGAATGTCTTAAAGGTACAAGTTCTTTTCTACGTTTTCACCTTGTCCCACTCTGAAGAAAAAAGACACCTTCTGAAGCAATCAATTCCTTCTTCCCAACAGGTCATTTTTTAAGCATTCCTGATTGATCTGTCCAGCGTTTGCTTGGATACCAATTCAGTTACATTGATTTTGTCTTAGCGTCAAGTTCTGCCTGAGGTGCATCTATAGAAAATAGCTTAAGACAAATGATCTTTTTACAGCTTCTAGTTTATTAATACCTTTCATTTATTGCTCTCTGTGTATCACAACCTAAAGTACATTTTGTGTGCTTTTCTTTACGTAAGTAGTATGGAACTGCAGTATTCTCTTAGCTACTGTAGTGAACATCTACATGAATGCATTTATTTCCCATGTCATTGTCTACTCTTCAGGATAAAATCAGAGAAGCTTCTTATAAAAATAGAATAATATGTCTGCAATTTAAAACACTTTCATACCAGCCAGAGATTGGAGAACAGAAGTAATAAGCACATCTTCAGAGTGCAGCAAAGCTCAGGATCAGGTACTTCATATCTCTATCTCACATGTAAATGCATCTCTGGAGATGTTCATGATTCTAGTTTTGTTTGGTTGTATTAAACATAGCTCATGAAGAAACGCATTAGCTGGCAGATAAATTTGGTGATTTATAAACTCTTATTCACGAGTTTCTTGTGTTAATATTTTTGTTTGTCATTATAATTGTCCTGGTTTGGGCTGCCCTGATCCTAAACCATGACAATAATATTCTAACTTCAGGTTATAACCCCAATATTTAATGTGATAAAGTGGATTCAGGCAGGCAGCCTCCTCAAAAAGGCAGTATTAAACAATGTCTATACTATGTTGAGATCCTTATTAGACAAATGAGATACAATTCTGACTTGCCAATAAAAGATATCTCAGCATCTTCTTCTGCCAATTAGTGGCATTATTAAGCAAGACTCTGACGTCATAGAATAATTGTATATACTCTAGTAGCTCCTGCTTTGCAGTGATCTGGGTAAAATATTTGTTTCCAGTTGCCAAAGTGTAAAAAGAACTGGAGCCATTTTTCTACCATTACTTCCAATTTCGTAGAAATGAAATATAATTTTTAATAAGAAACAGTGATCTCCATCTATTAATACAAATGACTGAGTTGTGATGTTTAAATAGGCATCTATTAACAGAAGAGACAGAAATATATGGATAAGATAGTCCCTCTATAGTACTCTTCAACACGGAAAATCCTGAAGATGCTATTAGAGCAAAGTTGTCAGGTTAAATACTGAATAATCATTTCCTTAATGCATAAATACTGTACACACAAATGATCTCTTCACAATTAACTAGAAAGCCAGAAACCACTGAAGACATAGATAAGAAAAAGGTCACCATAATACATTATTTATTTGTAACTGATATAATTGTTTTGTGTATTTCAACAATTAGTTGAAAGGCAGTAAGTTTGGCTATTCCATCAACTTCCATCTAGAAATCACCAATATTCTTCTCTGTTGGGGGTTAGCACAATTTGTGTAAGCAGTAAAAACTACCGTTTCTCACTGACAGGTACTTTAATGAACAAATGGTTCAGAAGCAGAACGTGTTCCAAGGCTGTTTATAAAATAACAAAAGGTATGATTTGCTTTCAGAAGAACAGTGTTCAGTGAATAGCTGGTCTTATTTTTTCCTGCTAGTACTTGTAATTATCATCTTTAAGGAAAGCAGAGACAGCTCTAGGATACATTTTCATTAAAAATATTGAGGTAACTAAATGAAGATGCGCATTCACAATGCATCATATATGTGAAAACAGACAGACTAAAACTCTTGTTTGACAAGTAGCAATTTCCATGTGCTGAGACAGTAGTGCATTATAGCTAATAGCCAGGCACTTCCTGCTCCATATTCACAAGCTGTTTGCATGCAAAAATGACATGGAATGGAGACAACTTGCATTACCAAATTAGCTTTTAAACGGCCCATAATCAATACAATTGGCCTTGGAAGTAACAACAGAAAGAGCTTACAGAAAGCATGTTCTCAGACACCAGTGTATGAGAAGACAATAAAAGGAGCTATATATTAGCATTTGTGAGCTACCCACTTCCTAATTTACATAGAACAAAAAAAAAGAGCAAAAATATGACCACCTTTCACGCCAAGCAGTGGAAAAAAGAGAAGGATTTACTATCTCCTCTAATTCACCTCATTTTGCCAATATGACAGAAAAGAAAAATCTGAAACCTTAAAACCATTTCTTCCGAACTGTTCATCCCTATCATTTACCTGATTCTGAGTTCACCAATATACTTAGACTAATTTCAATTAAAAATTTAGTGCATATTCCTGCCTTACTTAACCATGTCTGACTTTCAACCTTTGGCATTGCAGAATTCAGCTGGATGGGTAATGCTGCAAAGTTTCAAGTCTCCTGTTGTGTACATCAGCCACCTACATTTCCATTTGCTCGGGGGAAAAAACAGCTGTTGGAGCTTTAGTTCTGAGCTGAGGTAAGGGCCCTGGATGCTAGTTGGCTGCTGTTTTGTCCCCTCCCTGCTCCTTGACGACTCTTTGCTCCAAATTCAGCCAGGCAAGAGTATCTGCCCACGAGCACTAGCATTTACACTTTTCAACATTGCTTAAATAGTCTCCATGGGAATAATGCAAGCTAGCTGTCTTTGCTTTAAATTTTACAAGTAAACTGCCCACTGTAAAAAAACAACCTGCACAAACAATTACTACTGTTAAGAACAAAACCATAAAGTAAATGGAATGATAAATAAAAGTTGTGATCAAAACATGTTGTTTTCATTTTCCAAGCAAGTGCTACAGTTTTAATTGCTCCATCAAGTTAAGAGGTATCAGCTGCTTCCTCTCAAGTATCTTCATTTAACATGAAGATTATAGCATGATATTAACATAAGCAACAAGGCAGAAGAGAGCTGACACGACCGTTCTCAGGGACAGATCCAGATTTGAATGGACGTCATGTTGACAATAATAGCTATGAATGTGAAAACTGAAAGAACTCAAATACTGCTCACAGGATCCTACAGAACCATAACACTTTTCTGGAAAATATGTTAGCAATAATAAAAGGGAAGAACAGTGCTTTATAGAAATCACTTTTTCTAGTTTTTGATTTTAAACACTAAGGGCACCTTACTGCACTCCAGCCATAAGCTTGATACTATCAGTGATCCATGACATAAATCCTCAAAAATATAGGTCTTAATTTCAACTTTTGGGACCTTTTAGATTGTTCTTCATTTTAGACTATTATTTTTAGTCTGCCTAACATTAAAATAGAAAAAAACCCAAACAAACGCAACTAAAATCACACTGAGTTGGATAGCCCATCGAAAATAGTGCATCTGCACCTGGAAACATAACCACAGAAAGTTGAGACTTGGCCTGGTGGAATTAAACTTGTACTCTCTAAAGCAAAACAAAAGTAATCAAGATGGGAAAACATATAAATAAAATACAGAATTGAGGGCTGTCAACAGAATAACAAGGGAAATGTTGACTTTGTTCTTGGTAATGAAGACAAGGACTGTGTTTACATTTAACTCAACACAGAAAGGGAAGCTAATCAACGGCGGCATGACATTGCCCAGTAAATGACTAGGGGAGCCAGCTTGGCATGTAAAATTCTTGACAGATTAGACAAAAGCTAAATAAGCATCAGGTTGGCCAGCAAAAAGATTACTACAGCAACTGGCAAGCCAAATCCCATTTTCTGTTTAGTCAGATTACAGTTATTTTCTCTCTAAGAAAGAAAATATCAGTGATAAATGCAGGTTCATCTGTTTTTTAATTATGACTCCAAATTACACTAACAGGAAGCAAAATTTGCTACTGACACCAGTAGGAGTTAAATGCAAATGCACAGTACAACTGCTGGCCATGAGCTCCTGAACTCTGGGGTCAGTTCTCCAGGTACCATCAGATTTAGAATCTTTACAAGGTAAATCATCTTGGTCCATCTCTAATGCAGATGCAACTTTGCCAATGAGTTAAATAGAAATAAAAATTGCAATAAGTTTGCTCCTTGACAGAACATTAAAAAAATAAATCAATGCAAGACAACAGTAACCAGCTGTGACTCTCATATTGCTAGTAGCCACTGAAGTGCAAATCCAGCACTGGTGCTGCATGCCTGGCAGTAGCAGTTTGGGAGCTGCTGAATGGTCTCAGTTCTCAGCTACACAGAGAAACCTGTAAATGGCTACCCAATTGCTTCTGTAGCCCAGCTGATTTTTATCCCATAAGGAAGTTATGGGATCACAAGAAAGGCACTTTCATCTTTTACCTATGAATTCCCCAGGAAGTTCCTCCTTTCCTTCTCTCTTTTAGTTTTGTGGCTCTTGCCCACACAAAGATTTTGGCATGAGGAAGAGGAAGACTAGGCAATCTTGATATAGGACATTTTATGTCTCTGAATAAATTTTGAACTAAATGGCAACTGAAAAAGATGCTGAGGTATCACCTTCCCTGGTTTAGAAACAGATCAATTAATTATCAATAAAATTATGCCGATTTTTATACTTCTTAGGGTATTTCTGCTTTGCAGCAGGAGAAAATTCTTAGAAGACACCACAGACAGCATACGCTTACAATTCCTTCTGGCAATATTATTGTACAGGGCTGAAAAGCAAAGGACCATGCTAATGCAATGTGAAGACTATTTATGCCCTACATAAGTGCGTAAGTGATGAACATCAACTTGACTGCAGTAGCAACAGCTCCACAGTTAGACACAAAGCATTTTTAATCTTATACATACAGCTTAGAGAAGCTGGTCACTGGATTTTGTTGGAGTCTTCAGGATTTAGATTTATTTCACTCAGCTGCAACATTAACAGCAAAAATATGGTAAAATATTCCGTCTGCCTGACAATACAAACCAGTCTCATTTTATTTCCCTTTGGTCACACCTAGCTATTCTCAGTAGCTAGCACTTTGGGATTTATCTTTTTTGATATGTGTGAGTCTTCTGTTGAAAGATTTTTAAAGGAGGCAGACCTTCTGAGCTCTTCAGTATTTTTATTACTTACCCAGAAACTGTATTATGACTAATGAATTAAATCTCTTATAAAAAATTAATTTATGAGTTCTTAAAGGTTAGAATAAGATTTCAGAAACAAGATTTCAGAGTTAAAATAGACATGGAATAGTAAGAAACAGGCTCTTTGGCTCATTTTGCAGTTGTAAAATTTAGCAATTTTATGCAAGCTATTTAAAAGGCACAGATTCCCACAGTGAACAGCAATCCCTGCAGACCCACATATTAGTAGTTGTTCTTACTTCATATAACGTATTTTACTACATTCTTAAGTGTGATTGTGTTACACTTAAAATCTTAATCTAAAAATAAACATTCATGCTGCTGTTATAATCAGACTCTGGGGGATGGTGCCATTAATATATGAAGATTTGAAGAAAAATTACACTGATCTGCTCTTGGAGACATTGGCATCAGCCATCCCAGTACAAATCCTTCCTGTAATTTCTGTCTAAAATTGGGTTATTTTAGCAAAAGTAAACTGAAGAAGCCTGTTTCACTATAAAGCAGATCTGCACTAGGAAATCTGCAGCTATATCACCATCTGACTCCATCACCATAGACAAGAACAGTCTAATGTTATACTTAGTCCCATGCTATAAATATGCAGTCATGTTACTAGTCATGTTGCCCTTGGTTTAGGGCCATACTGAATCAGCAAGTGGAACAAGAGTGGAGAGGGTATCTGTGCAATCTCTGCATGCTGCAGATGAACCAGGACTGTGTGATGAAGCTACCTCTATGATTTTTGCAGAAACCTCAACAGCTCAGGTCATTTTGCATTTCTGAACTGACTTTTGGCCTAATTTATACTTACAGAGAATTAATGTATTTGGGGACCTCTGGAACAGTCTAAAGAATGCTCCTAAAAAAAACTAGCAACAATCACTTTCTTTACTCATTTGTTTATCATGTGAAGTGATATGGCAGGGAAGTAAGTGTGCACTCCACTGATTTTTCTCATTAATAGATGAGTACCTATAATTACACCAAGTTATTGTAGAATCCTTCAGCTAACTGTTCATGGATTCTGCTATCACCACAGAAGTGCCAAACATATTAAAAAAACCCACCACAAAAATAGCATCTGAAATAAAACAGAATTGAATGGACTATGTTTATAGCTGGCAGATTAACAAAACCAAGGAGCAAAGCTTCTGCAGGATGTTTTGAATTTCAGTGATGGCCTGTAGCTAATTCATGCTGTTTTCATACCAGAAACTGAAGGCTGGTGAAATATTTTTCAATACAAGTTGAAATGAGGAAAAGAACTAAACTACCTCCTTTTGAAAAACTGTGCAGTTAGGCATAAACAAACTTGTTATGATCTGGATTAAAGCCAAGTACATGCAAAAGTACAAAGATACATCCCTTAGGAAGATTATTTACTTCAAGTATTTGAATGGATGCATTCATTTATCCATTACTGTCAGCGCTGCACAGAAGGAAGTATGAATAAGCACGAAGAATTGCAATGTAAGATGTATAAACATACTTATAAACCACATTTTCATGAGTATTCCTTACTGTTTCATATGCTAAGAGAAAGGAATAAAGCTTATGTATCCGTCTCTCAGCAAAGACTTTTTTCAGTTCTCAAAATCATTTCCTATGTATAAAAGTAATTAACCTTTGGTTTTATTTTCAGTAAAATAAGCAATACAGAATAGTTTTTCTTGCAATACTCCCCATCTGAAAATTATATGGTCCTAAATAGATTTGAAGTTATGTTATTCCATTAGCAAATTAATTTTTTTAAACCTGACATTCTAGTAATTATGAAAAATTTACATATGTGAGCATATTTACACACATGCATCTAGATCTAAAGAACAGTGTATTTTCCATACTTACTCCCATTTTTTCCCCCTCCTAACAGATTTCTCAAGGGCAAATGAACTGAAACATTGACATTTCAGGAGATCTGCAGCTCATGTTTGAGAGCTTAGTTTATGTATTTCTGATAATGGATTACATAAATACACTATGCCAAAACTGTTTGCAAATGTCACAGAGAACCACTCAATATGAAAATGGCCCTTTCCTTAATCTAGAGTGATTATTTCTGCACAAAGGCCTGATCTAGTGTCTACAGAACACAAACCAGTGCTTGACTGATGCTTGCTGTGCCCCACTGTGACTCTCATCAGCAGGAAATGAAAGCATGCAGTGACTTACAGAAATTGCTCCTTGTTTTTCTGCATCAGGAATCTTGAAAAAATACCATTTTCAATTTCACAGAAATCAGAAATACAATTTGGTGATATGGCAATGGGTGTTTGGGAACTGAAGAGAGAACAAAGGTCTACCGCCCTGACTAAAAGGAGATACAGCTAACCTGTTAGAGCATGTTACTCAGACCCTGATTCCTAAACAATACATCCACTAAATCATATTCTCGCTGGAGAGTGCTGCCTCTGCATACCTAATACACACTTACTGGTAGATGATTTCTTCCATCCTCCCACATTTTAGAACGTCTCAGAATAAAAATGATTTTTTAGATTGCCTGCATTGTTGGCAAATACCTTAATCAAGCTTTCCTTTTAAGAGAATTCAAGCTGAAAATGGCAAGTCAAAGACTTTGTCTTGAACATACACTCTGAATTTAAGCCACTGTTGCCTGTACATGGAGTTATCTATTATAAACTCTATCAGAATATATATCTTTTTCTAAGTAGAGATTTGAGCTTCTCATGGATCTCTAGACTGAGCTGTGTCCAGGTCATGTCACCTAGGCCAGGCCAGTGTAGTTTTAAGTGAAATATTTTGCCATGCAGACTGGCTAAAGTAAGTTAGAAGACCTTAATTACCTTAGATCAAAGAAAGTCAGCAGTAGAAATAACCTCACCATTTTTTAGAATAATATGGCTTCAAAAACCTCTTAAAGTGCCAGTTTCATGGTATGCAACTTCCAAATATATTAAAAATACAATATAAATATAATTAAGAGAGTATTGGGGGATTTTAATTCCATTAATCAGTTTCCATTTATTTTGTGAACACATATTTAAATACATACTTCCCTCTTCAGTTGTACACTTCAAATTCTAATTAAAAAAAAATAAAAATAAAAAAATCACTAAAACTGATGTGGGCTCTGAAAACTTGCCAACAAAGAAAGTACACAAACCCATCTACTCAAAGCCCTCATGCTATACTATCTACCTGCAGTCTGCTCTCAGCTGTATGGGGAATGTAACTTTGAGAATTTCTCTTCTTGGAAATGTCTCTTCCAGTACTCTCCACTACAAAAAAGAGAGATCATATTTTGGAGTATTCAAGTTATCACTGTACACAGTGAAATAATACATCATCAAAAGGGGGCTCCTCTAAGACATAGTTTCAAAGATCATGAATGATAACTAAGGGTTATGGATGCCAAAGCTCTCATATCCATCTGCACTTGTACATAGATTGCTCTGACTGGCCAGATGGCTTCTTAAAAGCCAATATATTTATATGAATATTTTCCAAAACACATTGTGGTGGTACACTTACTTTCTTCTAAGAGACCTGCAGATGGTTCCCTTCCCCTACGTGTAAGTTCTCCAAAATATATCTCCTGGACTAGCTGTGATGCAATCTTCAGCTACATATACTGATATTTGTCTGTCAATATCTAAAGCTGGTGATTTTCTTAAAATAATCTCCATAAAGAGCGACTTAAGAAATTACAGATCTGCTAGTTTAAGTGCAGTTGTAGAATAAATATTACAAACTGTTTTGAGGATTTAGTAGGGCAAAAAGTAAGCTTTGAAAGCCACAATTTCATTACGGGGAATTCATGTAGGTTTGGGGATGTGTGGTCTTTTTTAACTCGTATTCTTTGACAGTATTACTGCTGTGGCAAGAAAGGGTAATTAAGTGGATATCAATACCTTAGGTTTATAATTGTCATGAAGTTTGATATCAGATTCTACTAACCAGGAAGTAATGTAAGTTTGTGGGCAGGAATCTGGCTCAAAAAGGGCAAATTTTGTGAAAATAACATTATTCAGATATATCAGAGGATGTGTGGGGTGTACATGTGACACTTAAAGCAGTGAGGTACCTGAAACAGTCCTGAACAACCATATAATAAATTGTTCTTACCATCCACAACTACCATGGTGCATTCATCCTAGTCACTGTCACTTACAGAGACAGTTTAGTGTATACCCACCTGCGGAACAGTTTAAATTATACCAAAAAGAAAAATATCTTCACATCAAGTAATAATAGTCACTTTTTTCTTTTTTTTTGTCCAGTCTGGTACTCTCTAATGACTTGGATGCTACATGAAAATAAGAATTATGATGCAATGTAAAATTCTATAGGTTTGTGAACCTTTTATACTGAAAATTCTGCCAATTTTTAAACATTAATATTTATGACTTCGATTGAAAATGGACACAAAGATACAGCTTTGGTAGTTTAAAGTATGAAAGTTCTCACATGTTGGAAGATAGGCATATAGCAAAAACATATAGGCATCTGCACTTGCTCACAACCCCAGCGTTTTAGCACATTCTTACTGATCGAAAACTCCTCTGTGCTCTCCTCCTCTGGAAAAGTCATTACCAGCAGAATAATGGAGAAAATTGTTATGGACTGATAGCATAACTAGGAAATAAAGTGTCCAGACATCCAGACATGTCTGTTCTCATTTTCTAGAGAATTTAGGAAAATACATAGAAAATAAAACCCTTTTACATTAAAATAGGTATATTATTGGAGCAATTTTTGTAAAAGAATCCTACTCAAGTAATCATGCCAGAAACTGTTTTACATTGTAAAAAGAAATAACTAGACAATTGCAAACTAGAGTATTAGACTTCGCTTCAAATCATGTATACTTGTTAATGAACACAAGAAAATTTGAAACTTTGCTAACTACTCTTATTTGAAGCAAAGGAAGGAAACCCTGTAAGATTTCTCAGCTATTCAAGTAGGAGTGTGTTCTGTGTTTACAGTAAAAGTTTTTATCAATCCAATAGAGATGTCAATCTCTTTTAAACATAAAAATTTCAATTGTCATTATTTTACAACTGTTAGTAATCAGATGCAGACTAGGCGGTTAATGGAAAGTAGTCATATACATTGTTTTGTATTTTACTATTCTCATAGTTATACTTTGTAACTCTTGATTATCATTTTGTATGAGAACACACACTTGTTTTATCCGAGCTGTAGGTGTAACACCGTGACATTCCATCTGAAGACATGATATAAATAATGTATTAACCCACCGTGGAGCCTGCTAAACTGAGAACACACCTATCTCAAGCTCTCAGGGAGACTTAATTTAACAAAGAGAGACTGGTAAATTGGATTGACAGGCAGACTTCAAGGCTCTGGGCAAGCCTAGCTGTGCTGTGCAATGTGCACAGACTGAGCAGCACACACAACTAAACGACTAACAGAATGCCACAATGAATCAGAGACAAATATATGGTCAGAATTAAGCACAATATTGCATCTGGAAGAGGTGCTGGTTAGCTTACCTAGGCAACTGTTTCAGTTTCCTGTATTTTTCCATAGAGTTCAAACCTTCGCCCTAAAGAATGAGCACAGTAGCCTGATACAGATGATAACACAAATTTCTGTATTTTCAATAGCATTAAAATTGCCATCTGGATTTAATTTTGTGAGGATGCATATATGCCCTGCACACACACATTTCAGAATTCTATAGATCCACTTACAGTATATTGACATTAATAGACAGAAACAACAGGTTTAGAACTGTACAAAGAAAATGTTTCATACTGAGGAAACAGGGGTATTGCCATTTCAACACAGGAAAGGAAACCCCAATCACTTCTAATGAAATGGCTTCTTTTCTGTGTGCACAAAATCCAGTAATGGAAAATAAATCCCATATAAGACAGTGTTTCCACGTTTCCTTCTTCTCATTCTTTCCCACCATCTTTCTTTTTCACTTCATTTTCACATACATTCTCTTCATTCAGTCCAAACTGTCTCAGTCTCTTGATTCCATTACTTTTTTATAGTACTCCTCTTCTCTTACTGTACCTTTATACTCTTATTCCCCACCTTCTCCAGTTTTTATTTCACATTATCAGCCACAACACAGCTTATTACGCAGTACTTTCCCAGCTATTGTTTGATTCTCTTCTCTTTATGCCTAATTCACCTCTCAACAAACTCCTGTTCTGAGGTGATTCTACATAGCTGAGTCAAATGTCTGTTGCCCATAAGTCAAGTCATTCTCACAGCTCCCATTCTAAATCAATTATCTCGTGCATTAACAACCGACACATCAAGTTATCTCTTCCAAATCAATTCACCTGCTTCATGTTTCAGTTTGCTCTCATTTCACATTTTCTTTATTACAATACAGACCTCACCTCACTTTTGACTCTTGCAGGTTTTTAGCCACCCAGACCTCAATCAGAGTGTAACACTGGGCTGCCAGAACTTTGTGAGGAAATCTTACCGAGTCTTTGACAGATTTTTATTCTACTGTTCTACCTTCCAAAATGTATTTTGTGAAAACTAATGGGTTTTTTATTTTTAGTACATTTCTCCAGGCTGAAAACCTTACTTGAAAGTTCTCACTGGACAAGTCACTCCAGGTAAAAGAATGACTCTGGTGAACAACTACCTACTGTTTCAATCACGACTTGTCTGGTTTTAAGCACTGTTGTTAAATTAATTTAAACTACAACACAGACACTGTGCTGTGCACCCTAACATATTACGACATCTTCTTGGGTTAAATTCTGTTCATATATGTTATTAACTAAACATATTAATCAGTGCTGATAGACAGTAAAAAGAGGGTGAAGTGAGCATATTGGTAAAAACCCACAGTGCTCACAAGAAACATACTTTAATTCCATATTTGAATGGTAGGTAAAGCTACTATATGGCTAGCCTGACAAGAACAACTTTATTCTTTTCTTCACTTAGGAAAATCACGCCACATTACAAAGATGGCTGTCAACACTACTGAAAGCAAAAATAGGTAAACTGATTGTTTGATACCGTATTCCATAGTAAAATGCTTTCATGCTATCAAGAACGAGGATGGTACTTTGAAGAACGGCTCACTTAATTATATTAGCATTTCTAGTACTCCACTTTTCATAGCTAAGACACAAAAATTTGTTCCAGATTCAAAATTGGCATAAGGAGCTTATTTAAATAACACTGGATCTATTGTTTATGAATTAGGTATGAACAAAACAGAAGTAGGCCTTTTTTGTGTGTGTGTTTATAATTAGAAAGAGTTTCTGATTTAGCTAACCAAATCCACCTTTGCAAATACTTGCCAGTTAATGGAATACACAGTAAGTATACTGATAGGAATGACGAAGTTTTGTTGATGGGCCACAGGAAACGAGTTGATTCACATTTGGACCTTAAGCTACAGAACTCTGCAAAAGGTTTTATATATTCCCTCAGTGCAACAGCTGAATCTCTAAAAACTTACTAGCTACCTCTTTCTACTAAAGTAACAAGTGATCTTCACATTTGTTTTAAATATCTGCCTTGCTCTACAAATCTGTATATTTCTGAATGGATGATAGTTGTATCTTACAATTTACAATTTATAGTTGAAAGCGGCTTCAGTTACCAGGCTAACGTTTGCTGTAAAAATCCCAGCAGCAAAAATGAACAGCTAATTGATTTTTTTTTTTACAACTGGACTTCAAAGAGTGGGACTCCATTATTACTGCTGCCACTAGAACTGAGAAAAAAACAAGGAACATGACCTTCAAGAAAGGTCTAAACTTTCCAAACACAGGAAGCAGAAAGATACCTCTTCCCCCCAAAAACATACAAGCCACAGAAGCAAGAATTTTCAAACACAGGGAATGTGATGGAGAGTCTTCTGAATCGCAATCGCTTGCAAGAGTGAAACACAAACAACTCCTTTCCTATTCCACAACATTTTTCCTATCTCTGACTACTCATTGCTGGATATTAAAAACAGGTGCTCAAATGCATCAGTCTTCCAACTAATTTGGCTTTATTCAAGATAATTTACAGTCTCAGCTGTTTTAATTCTGAAACATATTAAAGATTTTACTTTAATGGTGTAAGTTAACCTGTGCTTTTGAGTACTCAGCATTACAATTCGTTGCTATATTACTACCTCATTGACAGAAATGTGAATAAAAAATAAGATCTGAGAACTCTTAAGACAGAAAAACAGGGATGGCAGAGATTAAAGTTACACTTTTGCTAATCTTGTTCCTAGTTCAATTTTACGCTGCATGCAAAGTGAAGAAGAGAATTACAAATGTATTATCTTGGTTTTGTCCAGACTCAAAACTGAAACTTTTTTTCCTAGCTCTAGAGCCCTTCTTTGCTAAGAATTTCAGAAACACCTGCTGCAGTACAGAATTGCCTGAATATATAAAGAGTTCACCTTTTAACAAGGGAGTGCATATATTCTCCCTCATTTGTTTCACTATTTTTAGACACAAAATGCCAATGTTGCCTGTTTTAACATTCTTATTTCTCAGGAGGCATTAAACAAGAGCTTATTTCGAGGCAACTATAAAAGATCACAAGCCCCCCATATGCTCCAGTGGTGACTGAAGAGTATTCAATTCTAGTACAATATATAAGGTATTCCTCTCATTATCACTATAAAGACTACTTTGAATACAAAGAAGCATGACAAAAATCTACTTGATGAATATATGCTAAATAAATACCTATCTGTGAGGCCAGCTGAACAATTTGTAGCAGTTAACTTTGCAGAGCAAGTCTTTATTGAAATAATAATCAGCGTAACAGTCAGACTATTTGAAAGTGAAGTTAATTTTTTTTTAAATGTCAACATTCAATAAAGAGGCAATAAATACAATACATAAAACCTTTCAGTATTATGGAGTTGATGTATGACATACCAGCTTTACTGAGCATCACACCAAACTAAACAAATTACAAATGCCTTTGATTTGAGGTGTCTTAGTCCTGAAACAACACAACACTGAGGTATGTCATTAGGGTGAGTTTAGAAGGATGTGTTTCTGTAATACTTCCACTATTACCCATAATCTGCAGGAGAAAATCTGTTCAATTGTACTTACACTGAATACTGAAACACTTCTGGCTCAGTACTGCCTTAATAGTGAAATTTTAGCTTTGCTTACATTTTGATCTCAAATGTAAAGGATTACATTACATTACATTTTTTCCATACTCCCTTGCTATAGTCAACCCATCTTCCTTTTCACATTAAGCATCCTGTGTCTCTTGCCCTGCTCATTCTTGCCCTCTTTATCACTGTTTCACCTCTTCCTTATACCCTCTATTTGTCTCATTCCTCACTTTCCTCTAATGTTCATAAACCCTCTCAGCTACTCAGAACAGGGAAAGGAAAATTCAATACATTTGTAGAATGTCAATGTAATACACATCTTCAATGTTGATATGTGTCAAAACAAAATACAAAGACAACATATTAATGCAATTGTTGTAGAAGTAAAAGAGATGAAAGTATGAATTCTCATATATTTTTACCAAACAAATTTTGTCCTACTTCATATTTCAGTTAGATCAATACAGACATGATACTTTAAGTTTGATGTCAAGCTTCAAGGTTATAAGAGACTAAAACCAAAACTGTCAGTTCCAAAGTGACGATTGTAGAATAACAGTGAGACAGCTATATGTTAAGAACAATTCACTTCAGTTCAAATATTCTAATATTATTATCAGCAAAAATTCTACAGAATAGTACATTTTTGCAATGGAATTTCCTGCATTAGCTGAATGTGCTAATCAAATTTAGGTATCTAAGAAAGTCTTACTTCAACAATCATCAGTGCTTGGCAACACAGTTCTATTGAAAGATAAATATTGTATAATGCCTCTACATAATTTTATAAGTAGATCAATCAATTAACATAGCAATAATTAGTTTCATTAGCATGTTTCAGGCATTAGGAGATGCTTTACTAATTAAAAGTCACATATTTAAGCAAATGCTATTCCCAGTTTGTTCATGTAAATTATATTCCTCTTTTTCGGAGTGTTTCCTTACTATTGTAGAATAGAACTGAGATCTGTTAAAGAGATACTGAAATCATTCAGTGACAAGTTAACAGCATAAGCTGCCACTTCAAAGGGTGTGATCAGGTAAAAATCTGGCCACTAGCCACAGTACTATTACGATGCATTAGCTGAATACTGTCATTTATTCTATCAGAAAGCACAAATATGCACACTAATAGCTTTAAGAAGTGTCATGCCATCACTAAATAATTTTTGGACAAATTAAAGTATTCAAAATTGCATTTAGAACCTCCTTATTTTACCTCAGAGTTGTTTTGCAGTATTTCAGGGATTGCTTGTTTGATTGCTTTTAAGCTTATTGTTTATCTGATAACGCATTAACAACAGAATACTGTCACTGCATACAATGCAAATTGAATGGACAGGACAGTTTTGTTGTCTCATTTCCAATCACCCCAAGAACTTCCAGGCTGCAATTGCAGACCCAACATGTGTTATAGAACATGAAAACAAAAATACAGTATAAAAATCATGTTACTAGTATTTTCCAAAACACATCTGTAACTAAGTATCACATACCTTTCATAGATAACTGATTCAATGCCTAACTAACTACAGAACCATACCCTAACTACATGAATGTCAAAGGAATCATCTCAATGAGTAATCAACACTCACACTTAAACAGTCAATCAATACCTGAAAATATTTCAAGCTAACATTTTCTGCAGAGTTATAACACAAAAACATTCACTGCTGAGTTGATATAGATGTATGTATGTTTGCAGGCTTTTGCTCATTCATGTTATATATAGATAGTATGAAATTAAAATATGAGGAGGGATTCATTCAATGCATAAATTCTGTGTTAACTATCATTTCTGCTATTTGGTTTATATGATAGAGAAACATACTTCAGAATTATTTTGCTTAGAATCATCTTTTGTAGCTTCTTATCACCTTATAGTTAAACAAGAGCTACACTGCTGCTATAGATACAGTACTGTATAGCTAAGCAGGTCCTAAATGTATGAAATAATTAGAATATTTTAGAAACTTCTCTGCAGCTATAAACCAGACTTCTTATAAATCATAAAATGAGGCAGAAGATGTTATAACATGACATGAGCAGAACAAGTTTAGAAAAATATTTTTCACCTTGAGATTTGAAGTCTTGCAAATGGAGAAATTTATAAATCTACAATTGCTTTAAAATTTTTATTAGTTCATGAAAACTCCATCTCAACTACCGTCACTGGCCAAGAACACAGTAAAAGCGCTGTGAAGACTTTAAATAGTCTTTCTCCTCTACCTTTATACCTAAATACATTAATGTCCAGGAATTCCAAGATCTTATTTAAAATAACATTCCACAAATATTTCGGTGGAGAGGATTTGGTTCATTCTTTATACTAAAACAGTGCCCATATCTGCTGTGTAGTAAATGGGGAGTGATGAAGCTATTGAATGAAATACAACTGATAGACTGTAGTGAATTTTAGTCTGAAAAAAAGGTTTTATTCCTCTAAAATACGTTTAAAGTAACTCTGAAAGGGTCAATTATCAATTTCTTATAAATGTACTCAGAGATACACCACCCATAGGAATATGACATTAATTTTCTTAAAAGATTTATTTCATTTATGCTTGAAAGAAATATTTTAATACTAGTGATGGCACTGTATAGAAGTTATCATTCTTTTTGCTACTCATACCTTTAATATACAAGTTTATATGTTCTCAATGACACACTGACAACTGCAACTGAAATAGAGATGATAAGAAAAACCTCAAAATCCAAACCAGAATTCTTCAACCCACTAAGAACAAACACGTATTCGTCCACAATATTTTAACTTTGTGGTCTGTAAGACCAAAAGCAGATATTGGCTTTACACACTGTTTAGTACTAAATAAATCTTAGAGGAATATTTCCAGGGCAACATGTTTTTTTGAGTGGATGGTTGGTTGGTACTGAAATTTGCCTGTCAGTTGGTACCTTTATCTCGCTACCACACTTCTCATAACTTTACCTCCAAGGAGGGAAAAAGAATTTACAAAATGAGAAAGAAAGGTAATTAATAAATAGTGATTTCTTAACTACAGTTTAACTTGGCCACTAAAAAACAACTGACAGAGAACACCTAAGAACACAACTTTTGCTATCAAATATTTTGCCAGTAATGTCATCCAGTGAAATGAAGACATTTTTTTTGGAACATTATAATCCTCTAATCACCACAGAATACTGATGACTCCTCTGGTGTTCAAACACATCCCACAGACAACAGTTTCTCAGAACCTGCTCTAGCCTTTTTTCTGATGACTTACTGAGCATATTCTGTGCTTTCTTTAAAATGTATGCTTGGGCAGCTACCACAAAAGAACAAATGTCCAGCTCTGCAGCTCAGCAGAACATATAAGTTACCTAGAAATTGTTGTAACATGTATCTGTGGCCTAGAAAACAATCATTAAAAAAAAAAAAATACTCATCAGTATTAGATTACTCACCATAATCTGTGAAAATACTCACAAAATTCTGTTTATACCATTCTTGCATATATTTTAATCTAAATGCTTGCACTGCCAAAGCAAAAGAGTCACTAGAGTACAAGAATTCTTATTTGAATAGTGTTGCATAGCTGCAAGGTAGAGAATATGTTTTAGTAGTTTCACATTGTTTAGGCTCTTTTTTTGTGTTTACGTATAACATCTGTTTGACCAGCTGTATATTTAGCTAACACTTCTTTCTGTGAGGTTTATGTACAACACAAGTCAAGTTAAAATTGCAGGTTAACATTTTGGGGAGTCATAGATTTATCGACTATATGAGGTTGGAAGGCACTTCTAGAGATGGCCTAGCCAATCCCCCTGCACAAGGTTGCCCAGGATTGTGTCCTGGCAAGACTTTAGTATCTCCACGGATGGAGTGTCAACAACCTCTGGGCAACCTGTTAAGAATGTTCCATCACCCTTAGAGTAAAAAAAGTTTTTTCTTATTTTTAATGTATTTCAGTTTGTGCCCATTATGGGGATGATGGGAAAAAACTATCTTCTAAAAAATGAGAATATTTGAAACAGAAATAACAGAGATGTAAAAATGGAGTATCACAATATTGTAGTGTTTCTTTTCTAAACTTTTTGCAGCTTTTTAGAGTTTTTGCATACTTGAAATCATATAATCTATTATGATGATTTATACTGAAAGACTCAATTATGTGGTCCATAGAATTGTGATGCTTGTTAGCAAAGATCCCTCTTGTTCTTATGTATGTATTTACAAAGAGCTAATGTGTGTGATATTTTCTGGATAGATTGACAAAAATATGATTAAAACACAAGTGTACTTGTTATAACAAGTTTTATTTATCTGTAATGTACCAATCATGAGTGCAAATAAATGTCATTTTAAGTATTAACAGACAGGCCTTTACCAGCTAGCAGATGTAGCAATCTAATTCATTAGTGCAATTCTTGATTTAGGTTTTGCTCTGCATGGACTGGAAAATTTGACTTGTGATGTCAATTTTTTTATTGCAAAGAATTTGTTATTCAGCATGTAAACAGACACGTTAACAGAGCTAGAATCTCTTTTATACATCAAGACATGGAAGCGGACCTCAGAGGAGACTATTTGACCAAGTATGTGACCGAGCTAATTAAAACCGAAAAACATACAAAGTGAGATTACAAGTGATAGAGACGGACAACAAAAATAATACATTAATGACAGTTGTCAGCATAAGGAATCAAAACAAGTTACATTTCCATGATGATTCTTTCTATAATGTATTCCTTCTCTCATTGTCTGGAAGATCTTTATATTAATTCAATATTGTTGCTATAGCTGCAGAAGAAGAGCCTGATATCTCAGTAGAAAAATGTATTAAAAACTCACTTTGTCTTCTGTAGATGAGGTATATATTTATTTTGCTCAAAAGCTTACCTCTTCCAGAAAGAATACTGATACATGCATTATTTGAGAAAAAGCTCCAAGAAAATAATTTACAGATAATATATGAACAGAATCTTTTTGCCATAATATCCACATGTCAAAGAGTATTTTTGAATCCTCTATTGTCTATTGCTTCATGTGATGTGTTGGGAATTATGAAATTGCCCAATGAAAAAAAACCCCTCTAAAAATAAATAGTCTTTTTGCAACCCATCATATAACTATATCTAAAAAAGGTCACCTTCAAGAAAATGCATCATACTGTTGTTTAGAAATTGTTAATAAATGGTGTTGGCAAATTTCCTTGAGCAAACCTCCTTGAGCAAACCTCCTTGAAAAATTTTCTTTCCTTAGAAATAACTGTTTTATTTTGTATCACCATGTTACACATACTAAATTGTACCCATATTGAGAAAACACGTTACTTAAATATGCTGCCTTCTCCCTAAAACTTTTGTTGTTTCTGTGAAGTTAGTTGTATCTATCTCATTCAGCTCATTACATTTATTAGAAGAAATAGGGTTGAGGGGTTTTTTTAGTTTGCTGGGGTTTTTATGTCAGCAGAATAGGGTAATGGTGTTTGTTCTGACTTGTGCATGATGGGTAGAACCCATTACGTGGGGTTGTGATTATGAATCTTTTCTTGTGCAGGTCCTCATTCCTGGCATTTTTTTTAATAAACAAACCCATGAGATAGAAATTCTATTTACACAATTATGAAAGAGATGAGATTAACTATCAGAAAGCAAGTTAATTGTTTAGGGATGAGCAGTAAGAGGAAATTTGTTTTCTGTTCCTGTTTCTAAGTGACTAAGAGTTTATAACTATTCTTGAAATGTCATATTTCAAAAGTAGAATAAAAAGATACTACAATAAAATATTCCTGGAACAACAGTGTAGTACAATGAAAAAAAAACACCTCAAAAGTAGTATCATTGCTTTTACAACAGTACTGTATTACCTCATAGGTATAATCTCACAGTATGATGACTGTTGAATTGTACAATTAAAAACTGAAATTGAATAAAAATCTGAAAACAAAATGATTTTGGTTA
Source organism: Actenoides lindsayi (assembly GCA_025331215.1). Taxonomy (NCBI): domain Eukaryota; kingdom Metazoa; phylum Chordata; class Aves; order Coraciiformes; family Alcedinidae; genus Actenoides; species Actenoides lindsayi. The sequence continues at coordinate 75,422 of WTSP01006842.1, read as the reverse complement.
AACCATGTAAATAATGCATTACATTTCAAGTGGTGAACTGCTACTATGCTTTCCATCGATTCAGGTCAAAGTTTCAAATTAGTATTTCTAACTAGAGCATCCATAGTATTTCCTAATCTGGTAGCTTCTGGATGAAACTGCTGTCCACTTTTGTTATATTTTAATATTATTTGTCTTGCTAGCTTTATGACTACTTGTAATGTTGAGTTAATGATAATTACTACAGTGACTCATTGCAAACCTGAAACCATAAACATCATTTATTAAAATACCTTATACTCAGCAAAGTTTGAGATTGAATTTCTTTCATACAAACTGCTTGAGGATTAAAAAGTAGATAGCGTGGACTAACAGATGTTATTCTGCATTACCGCTTGTCTGGGTGGAACTTGGGATAATCACTTATAACAATGTAAAGATGCAACCTTAACTAACTCACTGTTCAGAATTTATTTTCCTGCTCTACATTTAAAGCAGCAAGTTGACAAGAAATTATCATTTCACTACTTCACACAGCTATACTTAACTATCGAAGTGATAGGGGCGAATGGAAACAGGTCCCTGCTCGGGGAGGCAGGCGAATCCCCTCCCAGCCTCCCTCACCTTCCCAGCTCCTCTTGCAGAACAGGTATGGAGCCCTACAGGAGGAACTGAGTGATGGAGGGGTGGATAGTTCACCTAGGCCAGAGTTACCACCTAGACCAAGTTGCCTCAGACTAAACCTTCAAAACTGGCTCCAAAAAGAAAACCAGAGGAGTCATTGTTGTGGGTGACTCCCTCCTGAGGGGCATGGAGGGCCCAATATGCCTTTGAGACCTGCTTAATGGGGAAGTCTGTTGTGTCCCTGGGGCACAAGTTAAGGATGTGATAGACGAACTCCCCACCCTGGTGAAGTCTTCAGATTACTGTCTGCTTTTTGTATTTCGGGTGGGTAGTGATGATGTCACTACTAGAAGCCCAGAATGAATTAAGAGAGATTTTAGGGCCCTGGGGAAGCTGCTTAAGGGATCAGGAGCACAAGCTGTATTCTCCTCTATAGCTGATATTGCTGTGGGTGTCAGCTATATACCACCCAACCAGAGCAATGAGGTAGATGAAACAGTCTATAAGCACTTAGGAGAAATCTCAAGGTCACTTGCTGTAGTTCTTATGGGGGACTTCAATCTCCCAGGTATCTGCTGGAAATACAACACAGCAGAGAAGGTACAATCCAGGAGGTTCCTAGAATGTGTAGGGGACAACTTCCTCACACAGTTGGTAAGTGAACTGACCAGGGAAGGTGCCCTGCTGGACCCCGTCTGCAAACAGAGGAGGACTGGTGGAGGATGTGGCAGTTGGAGGCTGTCTAGGGAACAGTGACCATGAAATGAAGTTCTCTTAGAGACATTGCCGGGGGTGGGGTGGGAGGGGGGAGAGTCAGCCATACTGACACTCTGGGCTTTTGAAGGGCAGACTTTGACTTGTTTCAAAGGTTACTAGAGGTTAATAGAATTCATTGGGAGCCCATTTTGAGGCATGTAGGAGTCCAGGAAGGCTGGACATTTTTTAGGAAGGAGGCCTTGAAGGTACAGGAGCCGGCCATCCCCACGTGCTGTAAAACAAGTCTGCGGCATAGAAGACTGGCCTGGCTGAATAGGGAGGTTTGGCTTAAAATTGAGGAAGAAAGGAGGGGTTATGGCTTCTGGCAGAAGGGGCAGATGACTCAATGTGTATAAGAATGTTGTTAGGTCATGCAGAGAAATAGTTAGAAGGTCGAAAGCTGAACTAGAAGTTAATCTGGCTTTAGAGATGAAGAGCAGTAAGAAAAATGTATAAATACATTAATAATAAAAGAAAGGCCAGGGAGAGCCTCCATTCCCTACTAGATTCAGGAGGAGATATGATAATAAATGATGAGAAGAGGGATGGAGTGCTTAATGCCTTCTTTGCCTCAGTCATTTTTTAAACACTTGCACCAGGGAAAGTCACTCCCCCAAGCCAAGAGACAGGGACTGGGAGCACAATGCCACCCCTACAGTTCAGGAGGAGATGGTCCATGGCATGCTGCTCAATATCAATGTGCATAGATCTATTGGGCTGGATGCGTTACATCCTAGAGTGCTGGGAAGAAGGTTGAGGGGAGACCTTATTGGGAAGTTGTAGTGAGGCGGGAGTTGGCATGTTCTCCCTAGTGACAAGTGACAGAACAAGAGGAAATGGCCTGAAGTTGAACCAGGGGAGGTTCAGGGTGGATATTAGGAAGCATTTCCTTCCAGAAAGGGTTGTCAGGCATTGGAATGGCCTGCCCAGGGAAATGGTGGAGTCACCGTCCCTGGAAGTGTTTAAGAGGTGGTTAGATGTTGTGCTTCGGGATATGGATTAGTGGTTTTTGATATGGCTAGGAATAAGGTTGGACTTGATGATCTTGAAGGTCTCTTCCAGATGTAACTATTCTATGATTCTAACTTCCTTAATTTCTTGTAGAGATGCTGTCTCATACCTTGCATCAGTAACGTCAACTTCTCTATAGCTTTTTTGGTTCTACTTTATATTTTAAGCAGAAGTGATCACAATTGTTGGATGGTGACTGATTTATGTAATGACATAGTTTTTTGTTGGTTTTGTGGTTTTTTTCCCAGTAAATTGTAATGCTCTGCTTACCTTTTTGGACAATTCTGTTCTGATTTGACCATTTTTGATGAATGATCTGAAGTGAAATTCTGTCTCCTGAGTGAAAATAATTAGCATATATATTTATAGCCTGATGCTTATTCTTTTCCAGGGGAATTTCTTCACATTTATCATTATTTAATTTCATTTGTCATTTTATTACCGTTGTTATTGTGAAGCTCTTCAAAAGCTTTTCATGTCATGGTTATATGTCATTATCCTGGGTCCTTGTGTAATCAGCCAAAGTTTTTTACTTCATCATATTGTTCTGGATCACATATCTTGAATAGCATATGTCTTAGCACAAATCCTTCTATAATCCCATTGGTACCGTTTCTGTTATTGTAAGAAGTCTTCCTTCTTATCCATTATATCCCATCTTTTAAACTGTCAGTAGTCCTTAGGAGAAGCTTCTCCTTTATCTTTTGCTGTACCTATTCTCTACTGAGCCTTTGGGAATGGATCTTTTAAAAAAAAAAAAACAAAAACAAAAAAGAAACCAAGCAAAATAATGCTTTGGATCACCCCTGCAGTCCCTTAAGGGAATGAAATGAATCAATAAAGCTCGGTTCACTCCATACCAATATATTGTACTTATCCATTTCCTTAGAAACTTGTTCTTTATTCAGATTCCTATAAATTTACTTAGTATAGAGGTCAGAGTTGTTCGTCTGTGCTCATGAAACCATACCGGGGTCCCATTTTAAAAATGGATGTTGCACTTACCACCTTCTGTTGAGTTTTTGAAGACAATTTAGCTGATAAAATATCATCCTAGGAGGTCAGCAGTTTCATATCCAATTTCTTTAGAACTTTTGGGTGAATGGTTTCTTGTATTGTCAATTTTTGATGACTATGGTATTCCCCCCCAGTCTCTTACTGACACTTCAAATAGAGGAAAATCCAGAACTCAGTTTTTAAAGTATGGACCAGGTGATAAGAATCTCCCTATCCTTTGTCATCATGAGCAGGGATGGAAAGAGTCTGTTTAGCTTTTCTGGTGTGGTCATAACCTTCTTTGAGTTCTCTTTTCAATCCTTGGTCATCTTGTCAGCCCTACTAACTTTGGTATGCTTTTTGCTTTTGATGTGTTTGAAAAAGGCTTTATTTTTAGCTTTTGTGCTTTAAGCAAGTTACTCTTCAAACCCTTTTTAGCCTTCCTTATTATGATTTTATAGGCAACTTACCAGAGTTTAAATGGAATAACTGTAAAATTATGACAAATTGGAAAGAAAAATGCTTAATTTTACTACACATTCTACAGTTACTCTCATGTCCCTCTGTTTCTTCTGAAGTTGTTACACATCTATGAACAATAATTGAAAACATGCTTGTTATACTAGATCTGTTGACTTTTTTTAACAAAGTAGTCACATCAGGTTGTAAGATTCAGTGGTATCCAAGAGACAGTGTAACCTAGCCATGGGGAAAGGTTTATGAAATCTATTATCACTGTATCTTTTTTGCTCCTTTTCCACTCCTTAAAGAGATATCTTAGTGACTGCTTGTAGGAGCTTTTCTAGCTTATGACTGCTGAGATGTAGTTACTGCTTTTTACACTGCTTGCAGATGTTCTATAGGGACTTGAATGCATTCATATGATAATTAGGTAAATTGAGATTATAGGAATATGAATAAAGAAGTTTGTAAATACCAATTATAATGCATTTATTGAGTCTGAGTTGAACAAATGTTTTTAATGCTGTATTTGAGAAAGGAAGTTCAGTTACAAACTAAATCTTAACAACCTCTGCATTGGGACTTCATAAGTAGAAGAGGAAGAAATCATTCATATATTGCATCCTCACAATCTGTCTTTTTCTCAACTTTTTGTATCTGAAAAATCATATTTGGAGTGCCGCTGTTGCATAGATCTGTCTCTTTGTTTGGCATAATTTGTCTTGCATCAGAGCAATAACAAGATGAAAACTTGAATTTTTTATTTTTTTTTTCAGATAAATTTTTAATAATATGTCAAGCATTGCTGAAGACTTTGGGGATAGTTCCTGTGACAAGGTGAAATGTAGCATTAAAATATTCTGGACTTTCAGCTTGAACTTAACAGTTCTTGGTACACTGTTAATTTTTAGAGCTTCACATCTGTGCACATTGTCACTCAGAGCAACACGACTTGGATTTGTTAGAACATGGGGAAATTGAAGTACTCTGGCTGCCAAATTCATCCTTCCTCCACAGGGGTGGTTCTCCTATCACTCATTTATTGCTTTGCCTGTGTCAAAATCCAATGTGCTGGGTTTACCTAGGGTAGAGCTAATTTTCCTTCTTAGCAGCTAGACCAGTGCCATGTTTTGGAGTCGGTATGGGAGTTGGTGTGAGAAGAATGTTGATAATATACTGATGATTTTAGTTGCTGCCAAGTAATCAAGGACTTTTCAACTTCCCATGTTTTACTACTGTGCAGATGCACAAGAAGCTGAGAGGCATCATGGCCAGGACAGCTGACTTGAACTAGCCAAAGCAATACTTTCTACCATAGAATGTCATGTTCAGTATATAAACTATGGGTAGTTGGTCAAGTGACTGATTGCTTCTTGGGCATCAGTCAACAGGGTGATGAACAATTGCATTCTGCATCACTTGGCTTTTCTTGGGTTTTAATTCTCTGTTTTCATTACAATTATTACTGCCATAATATTTTATTATTATTTTCTTTCTTATCTTGAGAACAAGTTTTACTTCTTTTTCCCAATTCTTCTCCCCATCCCACTGGGAGAGGCAGAGAAGTGAGTGAGCCACTGTGTGGTGCTCAGATACTGGCTGGGATTAAACCATGATACCCAGTTTTTCATGTTGTTACAAATGAATTTGTATTCATTTAAGAGGAGTCACCAGCAAATGTAAAGTACTGTCGGATTTGTGTGTTCTCCCATTTGTTTGTTTTAATCTCCTGGTTTGTTTATTTGCAGTTCTCCACAGTCAAAAAAGCAACTGTTGCCAAACCTTCAGTACTTCTACTGGAGATTTTTCTAGTTAGCAGCACTTTATGTATTGCTGTCTTCTGAAGACAGATTTTTCAGGTTGGTTCTTTGGTCTGATGGGTATAGGAATTTTGTAGAGAAATGCTATGAAAGGAAGCTTTCAAACAAAGTGCTTTCATAACATTTTCTGCATTTAGAACAGACATCAAGTTGGTTTCTGACTAAAAAATAGGTGAAAGGTGAACTTCTGACATCTAGAAGTAATGGAGAAAATTATATCAGACCTATTGTTTGGACAGTTCCAATGTATAGTGTTTTATTACTGAAATCTTATTATCTGTTATGTATACGTGCCAATTCCTCAAATGTTCACAAATCCTTTTCTTTGTGGGCATTTCTATACTAGTATTCTGTCTTCCAAGTATTTTACTCATTGTTTTTTACTGTCTTGTAAAAATGAGTTGGAAGAGAATCATTACTACTCTGTAGAGACAGTATTCTCTACCTATCTACCTGATGAAGCTAAGCAGCCATGTGAACCTAGTCTTTTACCAAACATTTTTAGCTATATGAATTTTTTTAAGAAAAAAAATTAAAAATCCGTGCACTTTACAATGCAGCTTTCTAATCATCTGCTGAAAAGAGGAGTGCAAAAAGTGCACAAATTTCAGAATGTTGCTGTTTTGTTTGCTGTGTTTAGGGCTCTTTCTGTGAGGTCAGTAAGTTTAAGAAGAGTTGGGAAGTGGTATTTTTGAATGATTAAGCAGTATGTCAGGGTTAAGCTCATGTATCCTTCAGTTTCTCCAGAATTATGCAGACATAGATGGTCAACCAATACTGACAGCTGGTATAGAGACTTGGAGTTACAGAGTGTACTATAAGAACTACAGAATGCAATGTGCAAGTATAGAACAGTCTGATCTTGCTTTTCACCTTTTAACTGAAACTGGTTCAGGGAGCAGGAAGGGCTTCCTACAGGATGGGAAGCTGTAACACAGCCAGCAGGACAGGGACCTTACCATCCAGGACCCTGTCCTGCCATCTCCAAAAGCAAGGTGAGTAGGGCTGACCTGGAAATGGCCACTTGTGTTTTCCCAGATTCCAAGTTATCAAGCAAGTTTGTTCTGACAAGTCAGGCCTGAGGTCAAGTTGAGCAGTCAATCTGCAGGTGATGATCATGTCCAGTGATAGTAACCCAGGTTAAGACATGGCCCCAGTGATCACTGGACAGATCCATAACAATGAGAGGTCCCAGATCAAGGCAGGAAGTCAGTCTGCAGGTCAGGGTCTGGATCAGCAGGGTTCCTAACCAGATACAGACATTGCCAGGCCTGAGCTGGAGATTAACATTCCTCAGAATAGCTCATGCAGGAATTTATGGTCCAGGGCCAAGATTAAGTGGAGCCCCATGGCTCATGGACTGTTGGTTGTTTAGGGCCATTACGGCCTATTAGTTTTCTTATGGTCCTAACACCAAGGGGCTTCAGGAGATCAACCATTTCCTTCCGTTATGGAGAATGGAGCAAATATACTGCATCTGTCCATTCCATAATGTGAAATGCATCTCCAAGCTGAATGTTATATGTTCCTGCAAATTATCTCAAGGTATTTAAATTGTAATATTTAAGAACAGGAATAAACTCCCTCAATATCAAAAGGAAAGATAAAAGCATAGGGTGTGGGCAAAAGTAGTAATGAAAAACAGAATTATTTGATATCCTTAGGGATATTGTACAGATTCATAAATATTTACTTCTCTGACTCATCAGTGGGCTTCTCTGTGCAGTATTTTACAATCTTTGCAAAAGCTTCCTTCTGTTTTTATTACAACTTCACTTTTACAGGAAAGTGTAAGAACTCCTGTATCTCATACTGTCTGTAAGAATTGCATTTCATTAGTTTGGCATTATACATGGATGCTTACTGTAAAGTTAATATTATTGTAGTTTCTCATCACATTATGGTCACTTTCTTACAAAAAGAAAAAGTGATTTTATCTATAAGTTACTTAGTAATATATTTAATGTAATTCTTGTACTTTGAGGCTACAATTAAGTTTTCTACAGAATAATAATCATGTTCAAAAAGGTGATTACTAATGAAGAGAATGCTGAGTTTCAGTGGAAATCAAGATAATTCACATTATTTGTTTTACTTCAGTCTTGTTATACACAAACCTCTGATAGCATCTAACATGAGAAAAATCTGTTGTTTCTTCAATTACAAAACCTTTTTATGCTACCATTTTTATGAGATTTTTGCCTAGAAAGTGATAGGAAGGCTATTTCAAGCATCCAGAAATTAGAATAATCTCTGATAATTGAGGCAAATAAACCAACCCATCATCTCTAAATAGAGCAAAAACTTATTTTTTAAGACAGTATACGTAAAAAACCCAAATAATTTGAATTTTACCCCCTTCCTCCTAGTACCTACCCTTTCAACAGAGGTTGACCATATATGTTTAGATCACAATATAAGTCCTGTAGAAATTAAAACTTGGTGCGGGCTCTAACATCTGTTAGAAGAACAAGGTGGCATTAACCTGACAAGCCTTCTTCACAAGTTTCTGTACTTTTTTGAAGGCCTGAGGCAAACACATGCGACCAGTCACTAAAGGATTTGGTAACGTTCCTACAGTGCAGCAAGTCTCTACCCCAGCAGCTGTTGTTTAGTGATAGATCAGTGAAGCAAAAAATTATTCTGGTATGAAAAATAGATCTTGAACCACAGCACTCATTCTTCTGCCTTTGTTCTGCATTAGTGGCAAACCTCTGGGATTCATTTAGCTGTAATCATTTGTTACTGAGGGGCAGAGTGTCTTTCAGATAGTGGTGATGGAGTCACCTTTGAAACAAGTGCAAATGAGTAGAAGTCATTTTCCAATCTATCCTCCCAGGGTTACATTTTATAACTGGTACATACTCAAAGCGCCTGTTCGGAATGTATAACACAAACATAAACATAAAAAAAATAGTTTTACTTTTTTATTCCTATTTTGTCTGAGACAATTTAATTAATTTGCCATCTGAATTTGTAATCCTTTATTGAAGAATAGCAGATATATAAAGCAAGCACCAGGAGGCAAACTCTGTTTCTGTTTATGATGAGGGAGAAGACCACCTATTAGGTGTCTCATTCAAAACTCAGTGGAGTCAATAATAGTGGTCAATGGCTTTGGATGAACTGTAGAATTATTGATCAAGCATAATCATATTTGTTTGTAGTTTGTAGCTGAAGATGAGAAAGCTTGTAAGATGGCTATGAAAGCACTTGAGTCACTATCTTTTGCAAAGACCTTCATAGTGGGCTATTTAATGCTTTAGTTTCTGCAGTTTTCATACTGAATAAAAGCGTGCCCAGCAGAACATTTACAAATGTGCCATGTTGTTTTTATAATGAAACTATTTGACCCACTCAAATAATTTGGATATTGTCTGTGGTTTGGGAATGGAAACTACTGTAAGAGTCCTTGCAATTGCCAATGTCCCAGTAACAGAGTTTTTCTTAAAAAATAATAAAAAAAACCCTAAACAAAAAAACCCCCAACAAATCAAAACAGGATAAATGACAGATTAGAAAGATACTGAAGTTTTTCTTGAATTTCTAAGTCAAAATTTTCAATTTATAAACCTTCCATAACCCAATTTTTTCCCTTCTGTTTGGATTGAGCCTGATTCTGGATGTACACTATGTGTCATAGGTTCTCAGCTTTCTGGATTAAGTATGAAGAGTTGTTATTCTGCACATGCCTATAAACACTTGTAGAAAAGAGTTCATGTCTGTATTACGCTAAGGTTTAAACTGAATTACAGCTTTTTGCCTCTGATTCTGTCTGAATTCCTCCACCTTGGCAGAAAAGGAGGAATTTGACTCCTTCAGTCATGCAGGAATTTCTGGTTCCATTTTTACTACTAGGATTATTTTGGTCAATAATAAATTCAAATTAAATACTGAGTCAGGTGTAAATGAGAAAGCATCTCCTGTATTCTCAATTAGCCTAACACTGCTAAACTGAGTTTAACAAGTATAACTCTCTCACTCTCAAGTGTGTGTATATATATAGTATCTTACTTAAGCTTAAATATATCACCACTTTACATAATTGTCATAATAGACAATTTACCTTTAATCTGTAACTTAAAATAGCTAGGAAAATTTGTGAACACTAAGTTATATTTATTGCCAATAATTCCCATGGAAATACAACATTTGAAAAAATGATGTTGCTTAGTTATATCTAAATACATAAATCAAAGCCAACTTTCTTTGTGGTTTCTTTTTGACTGTATGATTCTTCCCAGAAAGAAATGTGCTTTTCATCTCTTAAAAATACAATTATAAAAACAGAATTTTAATTCTACCAAGAACACGAAAAAAAGGACTGAGAAATAACATTAATGCTTTATATAAAACTTAGTATTATTCGTCATGTAATACTGAAAACATTGCCAGTAATCAAATAGACCAGCAACTGTGACTGGTTTTTAGTGTATGGATGCAGTTAATCCTTCAATCTTCTATTTCCTGTGTTTCTACTTAGCCCATGGACTAAATTTAAAATTCCACTAATACTGACTAACAGAAGTCTAACTTGTTTCTGTGATTTAGCAGCATTATCTTTCATCGGACTCTAAATTTATCAGAATCACTTGAGATGCATTGTTTTACTAAGAAGCACTGAGCCTTGGAAAGAAAGTGTTAACCTCACCCCATATTCCAATGTTTCTGTCATGTGGTACAGCATTATCTTAATCCTTTTTCTAAACTCAGAAGTACGGAAAAATCTCAAAATGTATTACAGGTATTTCCTCCAGGCCTTTGCTGAACTCCCATCTCTTGCTTAGGAACCTGACAGATTAGCTGAATATCCTCTGCGGACTTTTCACAGTGAGTGGAGGGCAGTTCTTACTTAGAAATGCTTTACCTAACAGTTACTGCTGTGACACATACAGCTACCAGACTATAGAATATAGTATAGTCAAAACTATAGTTTTGACTTCAAGTTGTATTAGATAGATAGATATACAAACTGGTTTATGGCTTCCTTTGTAGGCCTAATTCACTGTCTAATTCTGTTATTCCCATGAAGATGGTGGTGGGCAAGCAACCACTTCTACACTGAATATGAAACTATTATTTCTAGAAGGTATCACAGTAACTAGGAGGTAGGACCGAGTGACAGAAGCAGGAAATAGAAATGGTCACAGTCAGCTTACGTAATGAAAAAAGCCAACATTAGAACCCTATAAATTCACAATTTCTTTTATGCTTGTTATCTAAAGTAGAACTTTATTGCAGAATGGGTACAAGTCTTTTCTTAACACAGAAAAACATTCTAGTTGGAAGCACTGACATTTCAATGTTTCTGCTGAGAATGTGCCCCTTAATCAAGGCTGTAGAAAAAGATGCAATTTGGAATCTTAGCCCTTGCAGGCAACGTGATGCACTAAATTTAAATGTCCTGGACAGACTTAAGAGGGAGAGAATACAAGGTACTTCAGTGTTTTACTTTGTTAGTCTGAAACATCAAGCATAATGCACTATTCTGACTACTGAGCATATTTTTGCTCTGCTTAGGCACACTTTTAGGAACTGCCTCAGCTGCCTGTTGGTCAATGCATGTCCCATTTGCTCTTTGAAGCTTACGCCTTCAGATGGAATTGAATACGTGTCCTGCTGTTTGTAGGAGAAGGGTTGTGGTAAGGAGGCTTGACCTAAGAAATACTTGTTATTTCATAACATATAAAAGGAAGCAGCTAGGCCTGCTTCCTTTTGAATAGTCAAAAATATTAAGGACTGTTGTCAAGTGAGATTTGAATGATTCTGCAGAAGTATCTGTATAATGTTACAGATTATGTGAATGGAATGAAATGGACCTTCAGTCCATAGCTCTGTGGAAAAAAACAAATGTAGAGTGCTGATACTTAGTTCCATGGTCAAGGAATAGTCAAGCAATGTAGCGTTGTTACCAGTCATGGAGTGTACAGATCAGTGATTCCCAGTAACTTTATTAGATATGTAAAAAAAAATCAGTAGAGTAAAAGCAGCTTTCCTGCCAGACATGCAGCCATCAAACCCTTCAGATATGTGAAATAGTATCTTTAAACACTATTGCATTAAACCAGCCCATTTTAATGAACATTTATAATGTTCAGCATGCATTGTTCAAAATACCTAGCAACACTTTCAAATGTGCACAATTTGTAGAAATTATAGTTTCTGAGAGTATCAACTGCTATATATTTTATTGTTGAAATATAAAGACAATTTGTGAATACAATTCCTTGGCTTGCATGGTTATTTCTTGTTTTAGTCCAAGTGAGATAACGCATCCATGGTCTGTTAATCTTATTTGATTTTTTTTTACTCTTTGATTAATAGTCAATTATAACAACATTTTGTTTTACATATGACTCTTTGCTATGTGGTACAGAATTCAGAAAGCACTATTAATAGTGGGTTCAATCAATTTCTAAGTGCATACATTTCCTCTAGGTACCAATCTAATTGCAATCATAGAAGACATTAAAGAAACATACTCTAAAAATGGGAAAATTGTGTAAGTTAGAGTGCCAGATACAATGAATAAACATGTATCTAATACTTCTAAGTGCTTTTGGGATGAAGGCTTATTAATCCGTATAAACTAACATAAATTTCTCTAATCAAATGTGTGTTTCAAGCTGTCACAAAATGTGATTTACACACTTGTCTTCAAAGACAGTGGACACTTTTAGCAACTGTACCTATGTTACAGAGAACATGGTTCAGTTTTATCACAGTTCTGTCTTTTAAAAAATGAATTTAATGTATCAGGAGTGTGAGTGCATAAATAGTGGTCTTAACCAGCCTCACTTAGGGCTTCTACCCAGACCCTGCCTGTGAGCTTGGGGCTCCATTTAAGCCAAACCTTTAGTTTTCATTTGAGCTACATCGTATATGTCCTTATTTTCAGTCCTGTCTTTGATGCTATCGCCTTGGTGGATTTCATGTATGCATTGTGACTTAGCCCAGTTCCTGTTCTGACTTCTCAGATGTAACTTGCAGTTTATATCTGGAACTTTGGCCATGTCTCCCAGGTAGACTTTGGATGTGTGTCACAATCCTGCTGTCAGTTGTCTTAGACCTCAACTCCTTTTGCTCCTGACTACACTTTCCATTTGGACCCTGGGTCTGTTTCACCACTTATGTTATTTGGGATAGTCAGTGGACCTTGTTAACAGCACCAGACCCTGAAGATCTCTTGTACCCTGTCCTTGGGAGCAGTGTCTGTGCTAGAGTCATCCTTGGCTCCTGGCTCCTTCCCCATCCCTTAAGGAGCAGCTGGCTCTGGCTGCTTCCTGATGTAAAGATAATGCTGTTTATGATGTACTATGTAGTTTTCATACTAGGGAAACTATTGCATCTCTTGGAAAGTAATCTCAGCTGGGCAATAATGTTAAAAAAAAGGCAGGAACAAAGCACCTAAATTACAGTTCACATGAGGTACAATGGCATGTGAATACTATTTAATGCTGAGATAAAACAAAGGCTAAACCACTTCTGAGCTGAAAGCTCTTGCATATTTACATATTGCTGAAGAGGTCTGCATTTCAGTTTCAATTCTAGTGCATAAGGGAAGTAAATGTTGCAATATACCATTTTCTACGGAAGAAAAATATAATATGAAATTGTTTGGGTTTTTTTGCTATCAGCCTTCATCTCTGAATTATTAACTATATTCTAATCAAGCAGCTTGGCACCAAAAAAGTCTAATTTATTGCAGGCTTAAATCAATATTTAATCTGTATGCCCAGTGCTAATTAAAATTGCTAACATGATACTATTTCTTCATCACCTGTGTGCTCTCCAAGTGATACAGGAGTGTGAGAAATATTCTAGTAAAATTCAGAGCAATAACCTTTCTAGACAGCACGCAATGTTTAGATGAAATAGTTTTTCTAAATGTGGCTCCATTTTCTAGATAACAATACTTACTTATAAAATCTTTAGACAGTTACATTATACGGATTACTTAAAGTGCTGAAAAAAATATTCTATGGAAAACCAAAAATATGTAAGGAAATAGTAAGTCATTCTATGTTCCCAGGTTTTAGTGAAACTAAAATTCCTGGACATGTCTAGTTAAACTGAAGCAATGTATATCACAGTAATACAAAATGTTGTACTTTTTTTTTACTTTTTTTTTTTTTTTGGGGTAAAAACTTAAACAAATGCAGTTTTTGGAAACCTACTTTGTGTTCTTAAGCATTAATTTCAGGTAATACAAAATATTAATCTATGACAATGTTATGTAAACTTTCTAAGATGCATTTTCTGACCATTCCAGATAGAACATGAAGAACAGCCAAGTTAATGGAAGAAAGAAATGGGCCATATTTATGAGAGGTGTTCAAGAAATTAAAAAACATTGTTTAAATGATGAAACAAATGTCAGGTATCAGGGTAATACATTTCTGGATGTAGGAATCTTTATTAGTCTTTAATGTGCTTCCTAAAAGGTCAGGAGAAGAGCTGCTTTTCACTGAATCCATGTGTGTTAGCAGTCACCATGACTGTGTTGACTTAGCTGGTGGGCGAATTATTTTAAGTAATTGTTTGTTTCTTCAAGACTTTTCCTGAAAAGTCTTTTTATCAAAGTATGAGACCAAGCAAATTTTGAGCATTTGTAGCATTTTTTAATTAAAACTTTACAAACAGTTTCGCAGAATTCACATTGTAGAATGAGGAACATCTCAACAAAGGAGTAGAACACATCATCTTGATGTGCTTAGAGCACAGATATGCAATTCTTGTCCTTTCTACTTTCTCTTGACCCTACATTGCTATCACAGGATGAATTTGACTAGAATTGTCAAGAAGAACTTGACTTCTTGAATCAAACTGCATTTCTAAATTAAAAAAAAAATTATTATCATAATACTTTCTTTTAAACTGGCAGAAAATAGCTTTGGTGTTTGGTGGGGTCTGATGAATGCAGCTAACGTGGAAATAGCAAGTTTTCATGAAAAATTTTTCTTCCTGTGAGCTGTTTTCTGTGGTTTTAACCTGCAAAGTATTCTGATACTAATTTTCAATGGTATGTAGTAGCTGTTGAATGTATTATGCTCCCAAATGATACCTGGTTTGTGGGAGTTTTTTGTGCTGAAGTTAACAGATGTATTGTTAGATGTTTAGGCATGTACCTTAAGTTTTGCTTTTTTAAGCTTGCTCGGGGCAAAATATTTTTCTCTCCAAGACAGGAGTGAATTACAGCTTCCAATTTGTCATGGGATCTGTATGTAGGCACATAGAGATGTATATGCGTTGATCTATAGAACAAATACAAAGGATTCAAAGAGTCAATGCTAGCTAGTTACAGTGTACCCAAAAGCACTTCAGAAGGAAAAAGGGTCCATCCTGCAGTACTCATGGCTGTGGGAAAGCTTTTATTCCTCTATTTTAGCTATGTAAATGAACTGCCACTGGTTGTGTTCTTTGTAGCTATGAGTTGTGATTTCATTGCTTTCAGATACACTACTCGGGAGAAATTGACAGAGAAGAGGTGGATAATTCAGTCCTCACATGTAACACAGTCTAATACCATAAGTAGTCACAGTACAACTAAGGGCTCTAGTTCCTAGTTGTGTGAATTTGAAAAGCATTGCTAAGTCAAACTTTGATAAAGTGTGATATGGATGATTTTGAAATTCTTGTCAGTCTTTATTCACATGGAACAACTGTTCATAGTGGGAACAATATATATGACAAAGGCCTGGAAACACCGAATTTGTTTTAGAATACTATTCCTCAATTGAGTCACCTTTTTTTTTTCTTTTTTCCCCCCCACAACAAAAGTCTGCAAAGCTCTATTGATTGTGAATATTTGCCTACTATCAGTTATATCGAAATTACGAGGTTTAAACAGACCAATTCTTCATTACAGCTGTCAGTACTTTATACTACCTCTGAGCAGGATTAGTTGGCAACGTGATAAGACAAGCCTCTGATGTCACAGCTATACTGGTGATCATTTTGTTGCTACTGTTGTGAAACCAATGTTGGAAATTGTTTAGCAGAGCAAAAGCAACCATTTGATATCTTCAAAATGATACTTCAAAAGTAAACTAACCTGTCTCTCATGGCCATTATATATAATACATTATAATTTCTTGTGTATAAATAGAAGTTACAAGTAAAAAGTAGTTCAGCATTTGCTTATTCTTATAATAAGACAGTAATGCTAGGAAAAATAAGAAATTTGCTCATTATGGATATGAATGCATATGTAACTGTATACTAGCTAGGAACAATTTTACAGAAACCCACACAAAATATTCTGAAATGACCTTCCTGAATAATTGAAGATGGTGTTACATTTTTACCAGCATCTCTATAAACTCAGTACAGCATCGATGACAAGCTTACCACAGTATCAGCCATAGAGTATCACTTACAAATATATTTAGAGAGGTTTACTGTAAGTAATGAAATTATTAGTGAACAACCAGGACAAATATATCTGAATGCTAGAATATGCTTTATGATTTCAATAAGTCTCACAGTAAATATAATTGTTTTCTTAAGACCAGATGTCTAATAGCTGGACTTTATGCCTTTTTGAAGTAGGTGGGTAATGAACTTGCTCTTTTCCCCTCTTCCTTCCCAATATCATTGTGTTCTGTAGCTCTCATACCAAAAAAGTGATCATAGATTTGTGGCATATTTTAGTTGTGGCTATTTATTGTTTTAAAAATAACCATAGACACCTTGTCTTCACAAAGGCTGAGAGCCCTGGGGCTATTTAGCCTGGAAAAGAGAAGACTGAGAGGAGATCTTATGAACATTTATGAGTATCTCAAGGGTGGGTGTCAAGTAGAAGGAGCCAGTCTCTTTTTAGTTGTGCCATGTGATAGAATAAGAGGTAATGGTAGCAAGGTGAAACACAGGAAGTTCCACTTCAACATGGGGAAAAATTTATTCACTGTAAGAGTGACAGAGGACTGGAACAGTCTGCCCAGAGAGGTTGTGGAGTGTCCTCTAGAGACTTTCAAGACACACCTGGATCTGTTCCTGCGTGGCCTGCCCTGGGTGTTCCTGTGTTGGCAGGGGAGTGGGACTTAATGATCTCCAGAGGTCCCTTCCAACCCCTACCATTCTGTGATTCACTGAAAGATCTAAGCATAATCTAGTGTCCTACTGGTTAAAAAAATCTAGGTTTATTTATGCCTTGTAAAGTGTGAGGGAAGAGTAAATGATTAAGTATGTTGTACTTCTTACTGAATGTAGCCACAGGTAAAGTAGACACGAAAAATATTTCAAGCTAGAGCTACTTAAGTCCACACTTTCTATTAGTAAAACCAATGTAATTTTAAAGAAAAAAATAGTGTGCATAACTGCAGGTTAAGTACATCTATGCCTATGATGTGTCAGGTGGTGTAGTTAATAAATATGCTAGTAATTAAATTGATATTCTTAATATATGCTATATATGTGTTTTACCACTTAAAAATCTTTGTCTTCTGTATGAAAGGATCTTTCTTCCTCCTTTGTCAAAATACTGTTTTAAGAATTCTATGACCATTGATTATTCTGATCATAAGACTTCCTCCTGTATTTTTTCTGCTTCAGAAATCAGTAATATAACACTGCTATGACAGTTGTTAGACAAAGACAGCTTTCCTTTCAAAATTGAGTCCTATTGTAATCAAGGCTTCCTGATACGCTTTGGCCTCTGAACATCCTTTCCAACTTTGTGCTTTGATGATAAAGTGTAATGGATGTTAGTCAATGAAAGCAAAAGATCATCAGAGTAGTTGGAGTAATATTGTGTTTACTTGTATACTGCTCAGGATCCAGTGAACTTTTTTATCGTTTTATTTCATAAAAGTAAAAACCACACAGGATCTGATTTCCAGTTTCATATCCCATTAATTCAATTTTGTGTTCTACTTCAGCTTCAAAAAAGTGATTTTTTTTTATTTTTTTTTTTTAAAGACAGTTTGTATTTAAACTGAAAGAATAACGTTCATGTTCAGTGACTGACTTAGAAAATACTATTGCGGTATACACAATTGTGGTTTTATATGTATACATGCAAACATAAAGATGAAGTTATGTCCATTTTATTCAGAGTTCTTGAGAAGAGTTTTTATATGAGGCTTGGTTCCTTATTAGTGGAATTCAAAGACCAAACTATTGAATTGGCAAGAAACATATTTGCTTAAGACTTTACATTCTCAGAGGTATTTAACACTGTAACTTGTCTTGAATATTTTCAATTTGCAATTGATTCATATTCCTTATCTATGTGATATACGCATCTTATCAAACAACGTGACTAATAGAGAAAAGATCAGACTCTATGTTCTGGTATCTTAAGGGGAAAGCAGGAAAAGAAGGTGTAAGAGCAAAATTCAAAGTGAATATTGGGATCATTTCACTTGTTATCTATTAGAAGTGTACCACAGCTGGCTTATATGATTCTTAAGTTACTATATATATTTTTAAACAGCTGTTGCTTTCTTTGAGCCTGAAAGTCTTTGCTTAGAACCCAGATCAATTCAGCATCTGGTATAAAATGAGCATTGTACCAACAATGTAATTTTGTGTCAATTCTTTATTTTTAGTGCTATGTTTGTAGACATTCCAATTTCCCACTAAAATGATTGTGTTCAGTGCTTCCTATACCCTATATGCTCCTGAAATTATCAGCTATTATTCTCAACTTAATGAAGATATTACTTTTAAACTTGAATTTTATGGGAAAGATCTGGGAAAAATAAATGAAGCAGATCAGCTTGACGTGACAGTAGAAATAATATAGCAATCCAGACAGACTGATTAACCCTTCCTTTGAACAACAGCAAAAGAATTTGAGATTATTAGCAACTTCTAGGAGGGATGAGTTTGGATTTAGAGAGGAGAAATGTATGATAAAAACCTTCTCTCTCTTACAGCTAACCTTGCAGTTACGTCAGTAAAGATTGCATGAAATTTCTTACGGTTGATGAGCTGAAACTTCATTGCTGACTGAACTTGAATTATTTTTGATACAATTTTTTAAGACCTTGTCTAATGTCTTTATATATTTAATTGCATATTTTCAGAAGAAAGTTGAATTCAAGATTTGGGCAAAATCCTTACTTTCTTCTCAGTGTTAACCTAGAAGAACTTTTAGCCTTCTGAAATTAATGCAGTAACACAGAAATTATGGGAAATTTAAAGGTTCAGCAGTGAGCACGGTGAAAGAGGTTGATATAAATTTGGTAAGTGATAGCTAAAGAAATGCAAACTAAACATAGAACTTGAAAACAGGAATCCAAATGAATGTAAGATTGAAAAGATAAGAGTAACAAAATTGGAAATTAGTGGAAAAATAAAGAAATAATAGCTACCAACTTTTTCTGGTTTTGTTTGATTCTTTTGATAGCATTAGTTTATCATTTTAGTGTTATTATGTTTTTATGGAATTTAAAGTCTTGCTCAGTGATCAGGTCTGAATGGAGAAGTGTCTACAATTGGCAAACGGGACTTTAAGACTTCACTCAACTTGAGAAAGTGTAAAGTTTTTCAAAACTTTTACCTAGGATATGGGAATACAATTCCTCTAGCAGTGATTTCTGAGTCTGGCATAATCCAGATTACAGGGAAGATGAGTTGAATGTAGTGGTAAAATATGAACCATTTTCTCAAGTGTTTCTTTAACTTAACAGCCCTTCAGGCATCTCTCTGTCTTTTTCCTCCACTTATTTTTTAGGCTTTGCTTTGGAGCAGGGTTAAACCACTGAAATTCCAGGCTCCACTCCTAGACATCACTGAACATTTCATGTTTCTTTTATCATAAAAGGCTATGTATCATCTTGAGAAAAATTACTGTCTTATAGACAATTGCATGGGTTAGATCAACTCTTGGCACCACAGGTTTGGAACTGAGGATATAAAGAAACACTGGGGGGCTGTGGTTATCAAAGTGTAGGACTGTACATTATATATAAAATAACACTGCAGGGTTAGGTGCTTCTTAAAGTGAAACTTGAGACACATACTCCTTTTGGGTTTTGAATGACTTGCAGTGACTTTAAAGATGCATTGAATAAGAAGACTGCAGATAAAGAATGATTCACACAACAGACCAAGCTGAGTGAAAAGAGGGAAAGGGAAGACATATCAAAACTTAGCAAGGATTTCTTAATTAAAAAACAAGTGTTTCAACTGTTTGTAAAGTTGCCAAGGAGGAAGTAGCTATTGCCACAAATGGATTATATTAGCTTAATACTTTTGTTTTTCTTCAGAATATTACACAGGTGCATTGTAAATGAAGATTGTTTAGTGCTGCTGACATCTATTTGAAGCCAACAATGCATCTTCCTATGATAGAGATGAATGAAAGAAACGAGTGTAAATATGAGACAGGCATAAGTGATCAGGATCAGATTACTTGCATTTATTTTTATCTACATTTCACTTGTGTTAAGGTGAGAGACTTGGAAATTTATTCCACATGAAAGATGATTTGATTCTGTTGGGGCTAGAAGAGGTTTCCCTTTGAATCACCTAAATCACTTATTGTGAAATCTTAGTTTAGGACTCTGCTTGCTGCAGAATGAGTGAATTGCACCTCACCCAGTGAAAAGCAGCAATACATTTTGAGGTAGATTAATGATTTGACAAAGCTTAATGAATTTGATGAAATTCAGCAAAAATCAATAAAGGTTAAACTGATGTTCAATTTGATGTCAAGGTCACTGCATTACTACTATATAATAAATGATTTAAACAATTGGATTGTAATACTTGTGTGAATATATATATATATATATGCACAGTAAAAGTGACATGGAGTTGGGCTAGGGTAAATCTCATGGGGATTTCGAGTATTAGGGGTTAAAGTGGCCCTCCTGTTGAGTTACCAGGATTTCAGCATGGACCTCATTGCTCTTTAAACATCTCACGGAGAAGCATACGCGTGGTTAGATCCAGTCTTAGACTCGATCAACAGTTGATGACAAAGAACGTCAGGGAGATTTGGGATATTAGAGGTATAGGAAATCCTCTTTTTTGGTCACACGGTCCAGAATCTCTGAACTCCTTCAGAATACAAAGTTAGATCCACCACTGATCTCAGACCTAGTCAGTGGTTTATGTCTAAGCATATAGAGAGAAAGGGATAAGGATTGCAGGTGAGGCAGATGAATAACGATGAAGTGATTGGCTACAACCAACTTGGCTTCACCAAGGGCAAATCATGCCTGACTAATGTGGTGGCCTTCTATGAGAAGATCACAACATCAATAGATGGGGGAAGAGCAACCAATGTCATTTACCCGGACCTGAGCAAAGCCTTTTTTCACTGTCCCATGTGACATTCTGGTCTCCAAGCTGGTGAAATACGGATTTGATGGATGGACAATTCAGTGGATCAAGAACTGACTTGGCGACTGCTCCCAAAGAGTGGTTGTCAATGGGTCAGTATCTAAGTGGAGACAAGTGACAAGTGCAGTCTCTCAAGGATCAGTACTGGGACCAGTCTTGTTTAACATCTTCATCAGCGACTTGGACAGTGGCATTGAGGGCATCCTCAGCAAGTTTGCCGATGACACCAAACTGTGGGGGGCGGCTGACACGCTGGAGGGAAGAGATGCCATCCAGAGGGACCTTGACAGGCTGGAGAGGTGGGCCCATGCCAACCTCATGAAGTTCAACAAGGCCAAATG
>WTSP01006842.1:14918-44021 GCA_025331215.1 Actenoides lindsayi | reverse complement strand
CTAACCTCATGTTAACATAGTTGCAATCAAAGAAATGAGAAAAAAAAAAAAAAAAAAAAAAAAAAAAAAAAAAAAAAAAAAAAAAAGGAAAAAGAGAGGGGGGGGGGGGGGGGGGAAAGGAGAGAAATCAGAGTTGTAGCAGCAAACACAACTTTGGCATTTTCTGACTTCTGGACTTCACAGCCTCAGTCTTCCCCCCTCTCTTTTTCATGTATTTAATTATTTAAATAAAACAGTGGGAGGATGGCCAAGTATAACCACTTCAGAAAGCTGTTAGGGTTTATGTCCTACTGCTGAACTGCTCTGTGCTTGGCATGTCATTTATATTAACGGGAAGAGATAAACTACTGCTGCTAAGGACCAACACTCAACTCCAACACATCTAAAATTCAGGTGATAATCAGAGTTTTATAAAGACTGATATAACAAGATAATTAGTGAAGTCTTTCAAATAACTGAAGAGATATTTTTGCAACAACTTCTTCTAGAAAGGATTCCCATGTACAAAGCAGTAATTCCAACACAGGTCTGTCTTTATCAGCAAAAAAAGAGAATATAAAAATCAAGGAATGTGCTAATTAAACCTCACTTTTTAAAACACCCAAAATTATATTTTATATTTTAAATTAATCTGTAGCACCTAGTTACTAAAAAAAGCAAATATTTACTCTAAAACATTTTTTAATTTACCTGCATACTACATGAAAAAAATCTAGCTTGTATAAAGCTTTTATAAAGTCCCATTCTGGGTAGGAAAGAAGACACTGTGCTTTAAGGAACACCTGCCAATTCCCCATCAATCTCCAGAAAAGGCAGAAGTTTAACAGCTCTTCTGTTGTTTAGCCTAAGACAGGCTGTTTGCTTTGCAGTCACCTGTTCAGGAAGAATGAGCTGTAAGTGAAATCATCTCTCAGTGTACACAAGGTCAAGCAGCACTCCTCTGCAGTCCTGCAGATAGAACAGCACAGTGGGATGGGAGCACTCTACAGGAATAGGTTTTTTATTTCCCTGACTGCAAATTTAAACAGATATTTTCAGAAACAAATAAAACTTCCAGCAGACTAGCTGCATCTTAAACCAGAAATGTGACTTTTGAAGACATACACCCCAAGATGCCTGCATGAACATTGGCTATGAAGCCTTAATTTAGTGCTCAAAGATCTTGTCAATCAATCTTTGTGGCGGAGAGGAAGAGTCTGACTGAACGGGGAGCTCTGGCTGGAACTCAGGGAAAAAGGAAAGTTTACGGCCTTTGGAATGGGGCAGGGCTCTCACAAGGGCTACAAAGATGTAGTGAGGCTATGCAGGGAGAAAATGAGGAGAGCCAAAACCCAACTACAACTCAACCTGGCTACTGCTGTTAAAGACAATAAAAAAATGTTTCTAGAAATACATTATCAAGAAAAGGAGGACTAGGGGGAAGCTCCATCTCTTATTGGATGCAAGGGGAAAGATAGTGACAAGGGATGAAAAGGCTGAGGTGCTTAATGCCTTCTTTGACTCACTCTACAACACTAGAACTAATTGTTCCCTACACACTCAGGACCCTGAGCTTGAAGACAGGGTGGGGAGTCAGAATGAGACCCTCATAATCCAAGAGGAAATAGTCAGTGACCTGCTACACCACTTAAACATGCACAAGTCTATGGGACCAGATAGGTTACACCCAAGACTACTGAGGGAGCTTGCACAAGTGCTCTGTACTCACCAAGTCTCTCTCCATCATTTACCAACAGTCCTGGCTAATTGGGGAGGTCCCAGTGGACAGGAGGGTGGCAAATGTGATGCCCATCTACAAGAAAGGCTGTAAGGAGGATCTGGGGAACTACAGACCTGTCAGTCTGACCTCAGTGCTAGGGAAGGTCATGGAGCAGATCATCCTGAGTACCATTACACACCATATACAGGACAACCAGGCAATCAGGTCCAGTCAGCATGGGTTTATGAAAGGCAGGTCCTGCTTGACAAACCTGATCTCCTTCTATGACAAAATGACCTGCCTAGTAGATGAGGGAAAGGCTGTGGATGTTGTCTACCTGGACTTCCATAAAGCTTTTCACACTGTTTCCCATAATATTCTCATGAAAAAAAACTGGCTGCTCATGGCTTGGACAAGCATACCCTGTGCTGGGTAAAACACTAGCTAGACAGCCAGGCCCAAAGAGTGGTGCTGAAGAGAGCTACATCCAGCTGGCTGCTGGTCACAAGTGGCATTCCACAGGGCTTGGTACTGGGACCACTTCTGTTAAACACCCTTAGCAATGATCTTGATGAGGAGATAGAATGCATCCTTGCTAAGTTTGCAGATGACACCAAGTTGGGTGGGAGTGTTGATCTGCTTGAGGGTAGGGAGGCTCTACAGAGGGATTTAGATAGACAGGATGAACGGGCTAAGATCACTTGTATGATGTTCAACAAGGCCAAGTGCCAGGTCCCCCACTTGGGCTACAACAACCCCATGCAATGCTACAGGCTTGGGGAAGAGCAGCTGGAAAGCTGTCTGGCAGAAAGTGAGCGGGGTACTAATTGACAAGTGTCTATACATGAGCCAGCAGTGTGCCTAAGTGGCCAAGAAGGCCAACGGCCTCCTGGCTTGCATCAGAAATAGTGTGGCAAGCAGGACCAGGGAGGTGACTGTTCCTCTGTACTCAGCATTGCTCAGGCCACACCTTGAGTGCTGTGTTCGGTTTTGGCCACCTCAATACAAGAAAGACATTGAGGTGCTAGAGCAGGGCCAGAGAAGAGCAGCTAAGCTGGTGAAGGGCCTGGAGGATCTTATGAG
This sequence comes from Actenoides lindsayi, assembly GCA_025331215.1. Classification (NCBI taxonomy): domain Eukaryota; kingdom Metazoa; phylum Chordata; class Aves; order Coraciiformes; family Alcedinidae; genus Actenoides; species Actenoides lindsayi. The sequence continues at coordinate 41,239 of WTSP01006842.1, read as the reverse complement.
AAGTGGCTGAGGGAACTGAGGCTACTTAGTCTGAGGAAAAGGAGGCTGAGGGGAGACCTTATTGCTCTCTGCAGCTATGTGAAAGGATGTTGTGGAGAGGGAGGTGCTGGTCTCTTCTCACAAGTACCTAGTGACAAAACAAAAGGGAATGGCCTCAAGCTACAACAGGGGAGGTTTAAACTGGACATTAGAAAAAAATTTTTCACTGAAAGGTTTGTCAGGCATTGGAATGTGCTGCCCAGGGAGATGGCTGAGTCACCAGCCCTGGATGTGTTTAAAAGCCATACTGACGCGGTGCTTGGCAATATGGCTTAGTGGTGAACTTGGTAGAGTTAATGATTGGACTCAATGTTCTTAAAGGTCTTCTCCAACCTTGATGATTATATGAGTCTAAATAAAGTATATATTTGCAAATACTGGCAACTAACCCTGCATACTAAAAATAGCCTCTTTTTTTTATAATTTAAGGAAGTATTTTCTTCTCTTGTCTTTTATTTGCATGTGATTACTTAAAAACACATGACCATAATTGCTATCACGTTTATCATTGTTGAAGGCATTCATACTTACAGGCTTCAAAAACTTAGTCAGTGCTTCTGTTGTTTAATTGAGTTCACAAAATTCAAAATATATACAAATTCATTTTTCTGTTTTCTACATATGAATTTACACAGATGCCCAGTCCTGTTTAACATTCCAGTTTCATATTAACACATGTGATAACCAAGATCAGTGTGAAAATTTGAAAAACTTCTGTATTACATGGCTTGCTGGTTTGTTTTTATCAGTCACATTGTTTTTCAGCCACATACAAGCACTACGCACAGAAATTGTGTAGCAAGTGATTCTAGTGCTAATTATCCACTAATAAATGAAGAAAGAAGTCTGAAAACTCTTGGAAACTGATACTTCAGTATAAAACAAAGTTGCATTGCTGATACTTTATGCAATCCACTCTGCAAAGTCACTCACCCAGTACTCCACAACTGAGTACAGTGACTACTGAAACAGAACAGAGCAACAGCTTGCCCTGTGACCCGCTGCACTGCCCAAGGCTGGACAAATGTGTGGAACAGAAGTCTATACAAGCTGTTGGGAAACGTTAAAGCAAAAATTTTAACATGTGAAAACAGATAATATTAGAATAAAATGGAATGCTAATAATAATAAAAAAATAAAAACAAATCTGTAGTGTAATACCAATTAACAGAATTTCCCCCCCCTCTTTTTACTAAGATTTTTGTTAGAACTGGGTTCTTTGACTCGCTCAAGGGAGAGCCTTTTCTTCCCATCTTTTCACTGAAAGTATTTAAAGTTTCACATCACATTGGTAGGGACACTGATTTGGTACCATCACCTGTGTGAAGCAGAAGAGAAGGAAATGTGGCACATAGGAGACCTTGGAGAAGAAAAAGTTGTTGGAACAGCTTTGGTTCTGAAAGCTTTAACCACATGAGCAGTGGTGATGTCTGGCACATGAGACCACTTCCAGTTACAGAGTAATCCTCTCCCCTGGTCTAACCTAGTCCAATGGAGGAGGGAGAAGCATTGCTTGGCACTACAAGCCTGCTCTGAATACAGACACAGCCTCAGCTTAGAGATACACAGACTGGCCCAACCCTCACTGCACTTCCATAATTCTACTTTCACAATTTCTATCAATTATGTTTTCAAGCCCCCAGGAAAATCTCCATTTTGAAGCACCACATTCATTAGCACTTTTAAAGTTCTCAAGGGTTTTTGGTCACAAATCCTCAACAATGGTATTTTCAGTGAAATAATTTAAGTTATGTTAAAATGTGATCTTAAGCAGAATCTCTCTTCTTTTAATATGACTTCTGTTCTACATGTGTATTTAAATAAATACACCTTCTTTCACAGGTAGGACCACTTTGTGACAAACACAGCAGCAAAATGCTGAATGTAGGTACTTTCTTGTGTTCTTGTAAAGAATCTAACTCCAGATAATAACAACACAAAGGAGTTTTCTAGTTAAGACTGCCAGAACATGTGTAGGGACTGCATTTTTCCTGTGTACAGCGTGTCAAATTAGTGCTTATATTTTTCAGCCATTTACACAAGCAAAATACAGAAAGTCTCAGAAATTAAACTCAGCCTGAAAACAGTTAAAAGTGTTCTTTTAGCCTGACACGAATTTAATCTCTAAAACAAATACTGAGGGACCTACTGTGAAATTCTGTAGCAGGCCCATTGTCCTTGCCAGAAGTAACGTAAACCAAGGAAAACATGATTCATCTGTAGGTCTACACTTTATCATTAAACATGCATTTTGCAACAGCAGGTCAGCTACTCAGAGGAATTATTTTATCACACTGTTCTTACTGCCAAGATGTTCCATTAAAAAAGGAGTTTTTGTCACAAAATAGTAAACAGAATAATTGGCAATAAAAAAGCCACAATTGGTTCAAAGCCTGGCCACTTCTTTGTCTGCTATTATAAAAAGGTAACTGTTAGCCTCTTTTCATTGGACTCGGTTACCTACAACTGATGTCTAGTTAGTATTTCATATTCCAACTCATAAATGACATTTCTATTTACAAGCATTCTAAAGGGAAATATTTTGATTTGGATTTGTACCAGTGGAAAAAGCCTCGTACTTTTAGGATATATCTTTGGTGATTCTATGAGAACATATCTGTCAATAAAACTCTACACTTGCTTATCTACTTACACAGGAAAGAGCAAAGATCTATCCCTAAGATTCAATACACAGATTTATGTATGTTTGTTATGAATATTCTTTGGGGATAAAGTAATTTTGTTACAACTGAAAAAAGCCCAGGCTTTCACAGGATTAAAGGTTAGATTATATAGTTTACATTTTAAGAAAACAGATGCATGTATGGGAAGATAAAGTAACAGTACTAAATAAATGCACACTTTCAAGAGCTCACTGAAGAGAAGTCCTGCTAACATGGCTGAAAAAAGAGACTTGCTCTCAAAAATATGGATTGGCATTATTAAAAAGATCAAAGGTATTTACTGAAAAAAAATTCTGCAAGAAAATACATAGAAGAAACAGAATGGGTACCAAGAATAAATAGCAGGTCTTGTCCCTAACAAGGAAAAAGTACTTGTGTCTTGAATCATCAAGCCTGTCATTTGACCAGTTGGGATCTGAATCACAAATGAAGAACTTTCCTTCATAAAAAAAAGCATAAACTTTCGATTAAGAGCCCACAAAATTTCAGTTAAAAACACCTTCAGATTGCAGATGCATCAAAACACATTTAGGCAAGTATTTTTAATCTGAAATTAATGTCTCCCAAAATATTTTATTAAATTCTTTTTGACTGAGAACTTGCCAAGTTTCTGCCCAGGGCAAAATGTTAGTAGCAAATTACAAATCTCCAAAAATGAGGATTCATAGTGGAAATCTTAGAGACTCTCAACAGATATTAGCAGACAATGTCAAGCTATAAAACTAAAAAGCAGAGTTGGATATTCCATACTTTATGTTATGCTGTTTTTGCAGTTTTTCACTACAAGCCAAGTTCATTCTGACTTGCAGTTTAGATCATTTTACACAACTGCAGGTCTTTGATATACACTGTTAGCATGTAACAGATGGTACAACACTGATAATCTTCACTAACAATGGGATGGCTCACTTAAGATGTTTCAAATATTTTCCATGAGCTGTTGGAAATGGTACCCTTGCCATGGCTACCTGCCCTGATTTAGGGGCAGATAACACTTTTATATTCTGCACTCAGTGCTGTCACCATCAACATAAAATGCACTGCTTCTGATGTTCTGTTATGTATCATTTAACTAACCTCCTGTTGTTAATAGCTGGGGAAAAAAAAAAAAGCCCACAACAAAATCAAATAAAAAAACCAGCTCAGGGCTCAATCCAACTCAATTAAAATAAAAGGGAGTATGTCTTTAGGACTTTAATGAGGTCTGGATCAGCCTCTGATAGCACACAACGCATCCTGTCCTAAATACAGCTGACAATAGTGCCATTCAAAGGTGAACCTGAAAATGCAGGAATAAATTCAGGTTATTCTGGTGTAATCTAATATTTTCAACCATCTTGGTGAACAAGTCTTAGCAAAATCATCATACCAGTTTTTGTCTATTTACAAGACATCAAACTGTGAACCTCAAAATGAAGCTGGAAATTAGAAGCTGAAATGGGAGCTACTTAAACATTCAACTGCTGAGTCATTCTCATAGTTCTGTGATTAAAGCAGTTACATAGCAAGTGTTAATTTTTACAGGCTGACACCTTTGCAAAGGTCACAATAAAACATGACTTGAATACACCTCTTCTTCTGTAACTACTGCAGTTTTACAGAGGCACAGTTTCCAATACTCAATATACAAAATGCTACACATTATACAAAAAGAATCTCAAAATTATTGAGACCACATGAACTTAAAATTTCCATCCTACTTGTATTGCCAGTTTCTGTATGATAGAATCAGACTAGTGTTATGCAACATAATATATATCCACATACATACATGAAATTGATATTTTTCCCATCCCAATGTGAGACTTTTTTGTGCAATTACTGTCTTGTACAATTACAGTGGAACAAACAGGTATTTAAGACGATAAGATACAAAGAAGAAATCAAAGAATTGTCAGTTCTGAAAAGAAATCTACCTTTCCTGAAACAGGGATTTACATTATTATTATTATGTGTTTCTCTAATAAAGTAGATGATGCATTTCCATCTCCAACTATGGGCTCATTTCAATGATAACAGAAATAATAATGCTTTTAGATAGAGTCATTTGAAAAAGGCATTGCTGCATAATCATCCAGCAGCAGACATGCTAAGGGTGGGCTACAATCATGTCAATGCCCTCAATCTAGCACGAATTTCTGGGGACAACTGCAGTATTTCTAATTTTACAAGACTTGAGGCATCTCCTGCAGAACCAAGCAGAGCTGTTCAGCATAGCCTACCTGTTCAGTAAGGAAATGGTTGCTCAGAACCTGTGCCAGCTTTCTCAGGTCACCAGAAGAGCTGTAAGCTGAGTCTATGTTTCATAAATATGGTTTTTATTCAAATGTCGTATTTTTGGTGTTTGGTTTTGTTTTTTGAGTAAGAGAGTAGTTTAGGTACCCCACCTTTACAGCTACTAAGGTTTATAGTCATATTAAAGTTTAGTCTGCGCTTTCTTAGAGAATAGCATTCTCTAAGCAAGGCCAGGGCACAAGCATGGTAACAGATACATAAAGAACAAAAAACTCCATTTTGATAAATTATTTCCACGCGTAATAAATCTCTGTCAAACTATGTCTTGTACCTCTCTAAACTGTCTCAGGCATTTACAGAATCTTGGAACCAAGTATGTTTCTTAATACATCTGGCATTTTCAATCTAGCAGTATCATCTATCCAAAAGCCTAAACTTCCTAAAAACACTCTTTGAGAAAAAATGTTAAAAATTAATAAATTTATCAACATTAAAAAAAAGAAAGCTTGAGAATAAAACTAAAACTGATCTCTTTTTAGTGTTGTGTTTAATGTCACTGTTAGAAAAAGAACTCAGTTTGTAATGTTACACTAACAAAATCCAGTGTCATCAAAATATTTTTTTTATTTAAAGACAATAAATGCCAACCACGTGTCAATTTGTCAGCTGCTCAGGAATCAACTGTTCATTAAAAACTATCAATAGAACACTGAAGCCTACAGCAAGACCCCTAGGGCTTATCTTTTGCTTAGCTATTTAACAGGGAAATAGTATTTGCTTTCTCCTCAGACCAAGTACTATCAGTCTATTCTGTATTTGTATTCAGAAAAGCCTGGAAACTATGACAAGTCATGAAACTGAGATCCATTTCTTCACTAGCCTGTATTACTGTAATAATTATCAACAGTGCTAGTTAAAATGTGTCTCAGTTCAGTGCTTTCCCCCAACACTGCAGTTTTCTTTCTTAATTTCTTTCTTTTATCATTTTTGAAAATGCCCTGAAGACCAATATAGATAGACTCTAAATTTAAAACACAAAGCACAAAACCCCCAAACCTATTGGAAACATCGTACATACAGTGCTCACAGTGTACAAGCTTATATATACAAGCTTACAGTGATGCCTTCCCTTAAAAATAAAATAATAAATTTAAAACAAACCAACCCCCAAAACCCACAGCAAGAGCCAAACCCACAAACAGGATAACGAAAAACTACAATTGTCTTAGCAAGTAAAAGAAATTGCTTCCAAAATTCCTCAAAAAAGTTCAGTAACATCTGTCTCTCTACCACATTTCAGTATTTTCCCTTCCCAGTAAAATCCTTCAAGCAGAACTCACGTCACTTCTCTCTTGCTGGATGGTTTCAGAAAGTCAGGACAGGGATACTAAGAGAATATGGATGGGTGCAGACTGCCAGAGAACTGCTGAGAAAGGGTGGTTCCAGGAAGCCACACAACAGAGCAGGTACCATCTCTGGGCTAACCTCTCCCCTGACAGATTACAGCAGTCTGGATTAGTCTGCTGATAACCAGCAACATCTAAGACATCTGAAGGAGATCTGCAAGAAGGCTGCTAGCTTCTGGCTACTGTCTACACCTGTGGGTTAACTGTATCCAAATATGTTTATTTAAAATATTTTAACTCTAGCAAGTAAAATTATGATTTCTGAATAAAACCCCACCACAACTAACCCTAAAACAGAAACAAACAAAAACCCTAAACAAACAAAATAAACAAAAAACAAACAAACAAACAAAAACCGCAAACACGCCAAAAAAACCCCAAACACATGAAAACACCAACAGAAACATTTCCCAATACATCCCAACAATTGACCATCCCAACTGCCAAAGAGTACTAGGACACAAAATGGCCTTTGAACTTTACTCCCACTCGGAAGACTCGATGCTCCCTTAGTACACTTCAATAGATACACTGATAAAACAATTTTTTTTTTCCAAAATAAAAATCGAATGGATGAAGAATATGGGTAGCAAGTACTCGTTATCTGTGGTGCCTTCACGCACAGATATTTTATATGGTACAACAAGGAAAATCAGATTTTTCCTGAAGTGTCCCCAGCATTTCACACAATCTGAAGTATTCAATATTCAGTTTTCTCTACGTTAAAAAAAATTAACACTGAAAACGCTTACTACTAGCAATCACCCAAGAAGCTGTAAAGCATGTAAGATCAGAATTTGACAGTACCACTGCCATATCCACTGGGTCAATTAAAGCTGTAAAGCATGTAAGATCAGAATTTGACAGTACCACTGCCATATCCACTGTTACAGTCTCAGCAAGTCTGCGGATGACACCGACCTGAGCGGTGCAGCTGACACACCTGAGAGAGGGGATCCATCCAGAGGCACCTGCACAAACCTGAGAAGTGGGCCCGTGTGAACCTCATGAGGTACAAGGATAAGTGCAAGGTCACGCATCTGTGTTGAGGCAACCCCCAATATCAATACAGGGGGCTGAATGGATTGAGAGCAGCCGCACGGAGAAGGACTTGGGGGTACTGGTGGAGGACTAACTGGACGTGAGCTGGCAACGTGCACTTCCAGCCCAGAAGGGCAGTCGCAAGGCTGCTTTTGATTTGCTGCACCAAAAGAAGCACGGCCAGCAGGTCGAGGGAGGTGATGCTCCCCCTCCACTCCGCTCTTGCAAGACCTTACCTGGAGTACTGTCTCTGGATCACTCAGCAAAGTAAAGATATGAACCTGTTGGAGCGGATCCAGAGGAGGCCACAGAAATGAGCAGAGGGCTGGAGCACCTCTCCAGAGAAAACAGGTTGAGAAAGTTGTGGTTGTTCCATCTGGAGAAGAGAAGGCTCCAGGGAGATCTTACTGTGGCCTTTCAGTACCTAAAGGGAGCTTATGAGAAAGATGGGGACAATCTTCTTGGCAGGGTCGGTTGCACTAGCACAAGGGGTGACGGTTTTAAACTAAAAGAGGGGAGATTTAGACTAGATATGAGGAATGAATACTTTACAAGGAGGCTGGTGAGACACTGGCACAGGTTGTCTAGAGAGGTGGTTGATGTATCGTCCCTGGAAACGTTCCAGGTCAGGTTCACTGGGGCTCTGAGAAACCCGATCTAGTTGCAGATGTGCCTGCTTCCCGCAGGGGGGTTGGACTAGATGAGCTTTGAAGGTCTCTTCCTTCCAAACCAAAACATTCTGATTCCACAATACTTTTTAAAACAATACATTTTGTGGGGAGACAAAATCTAGCATATTGATAGGTACAGAAAGACAGAAAAATGTGGGTAAAATTTCAAATTCAGAGAAAGGAGCTTTTAGTTTTACTTCTGCAATAAGATGTCTCTGCTAAAGTCTCTCTGAAAGGAAATTTATCAAACCAAGTAACTTGGTAATTTATCATCACCACCACAATATGCAATAAATTTAGAAAATTATTTTTGCATTTTCATTTTATACTGGGAGGCTACTAGAATACCTAAATGACGCATGAGTTGTTATAAAACTGCAATATTTTTATCTAGCAGTTGTCCAAGCAGCATGTAAATTACATTACATTCTTTTATCCCTCCCCATAATGTCGTGTTGTAAAGCAACACTATCTGAACTGTGTCTGTGGGCTTTATCTTCAATAATTTGTTAGAATAAGTCACTTCTCAACTACAGGATTACAATACAGCAAAAATTAAAAGACCCCTCAACAGGCAAAATTTTGTTTTGTAGACCCTAAACAGTCTGTGTTTCTTCTTCCTAAGCTTCAGCAGCAATACCAATTTTTTGTAACTTGAAAAGAAAATGACTTGATTCACTATTTTAATGAAATTTTATACCAAATGAACATGCTGATTCAGGGAAACATTCTGAAAGAGATGGAGGAGTACAAGTTGGCAAACTGTTTACCTTCTAAATTAAACCACTAAAAATGAACTACACCACTCTGCACTGTGCTGCCTTGAACCTTCATGCTGTTTCACATAACCCAGACATTTCCTACCACCGAAGCTGAAGTGCTATAAACAGAATTTTCATACAGAAGTCAGTCATTTCCTACTGGCTTATTTCTCTTCTCTTAGATAGTGACGTGACAAAAAAAAAAGGAAATTAACTACTGAATTCTCTTTTCTAAGTGCTGTATACATAAAACATCAACAGCAGTCTTTACTAGTAGACAACCCAGCAGATCAGGATTCAAAATGTGAAATACACTGTAGTCCCCCTTCTTGTGCAGGTGACAGTGTCAGAAAAGAGGTGTGCTGTGACTAGAAAGCTTAATAATTATGCCAAGTGTGAAATATCAATTAAGTTACCTATTTGAAAACCAGATTGCATTAATTTCAGTTCAATGGCTATTTAAAGCTCATACTACTTTGAGAATTGAACTTTATGGCTATGAAGTAACATGGCAAATTTAGAGGGCAAAGTTCTTTAATGGCTTTAGAACGCCATAAAAAAAGTGTTACAGTATTAATGTATATGGTTATGCAAGGAAGATTAATTTAATCTCCTTTCCTGATCTGAACACAATATAAACAGATTCCTTTCTTTTCTTCTAATCATATTACAGCACAAGCGTGTCTGTCCAATTTATATTTGATACAGGTTTTCCTATAAACCCCCAAGGCAAAATAGCATATATCTAGTTTTCAAAATAATACTAGTTACTAGACAATACACTAGTCCATATACTAGTTAAGTCAGTACTAATCAATATACCAGTTAAGGGGTTGAAAATTAAAATCTACTCACTTAGAAAATCAAGAATAATATAGAATTTAAGCACCTATATTACATCATCCAAAATTCAAAGCAAGCAGTAATGAAAGAAATACTTAACCTCAATTTTTTAATATGTAACTTAAGGATTTATATTTCCAAAGCCTTTCTTCTTTAATAAATATATTCCAACTCTGAAACATCAGAGTCATAATTTCCTACTAATTCTACTTGAAGACATTAGATATCAAAGCTTAGTATTAAGAAATATTATTTAGCCCACTGCCCCAAAGGCATTATCTAGAAGTTCTGCTTTCTTCTTTGCTTTCTAAGTCACAGTTCCCTAGGACAGTAGGACTTCCACAAACTAATCTGATGAAGGACAGTTTCTATGAGCTGCTAAAGCCCATAAAGTACAAAAGCATATAAACCTGCTCCTCTGATTTCAACCCAAGTGAAACACAATACTTAAATTTTAGGATGGCCTGAGGTGTTTTGCTGAATCAGAACACAAAAACACACTAGCCTAAAAGGAAATTACATCCTTTGCTAAGATTCTTTCTGAATCATTCTTTTTCAAGTATTTCATATTTCTTATATTATTGTCCATGTACTAGTCAAACAAGAATTGTTACACTTCCTATTTTAAAATACGTATTTCAAACACTGACAGTACATTATTACAATCTCATTTGCTATCATGGCAATAAAATGTACATTTGGCATATGTATGCAACTATGTAATGCACTGTGTAAAGTAGTGAGCACGGGAAAATGAACGCTGAATTTTGAAGTCATTTCATGTTGTAAATGAGACTAGTAATGTCAAACACAGGTCTTTTCTTGAGGCAGAAATGGCTCTATTGAGTAAGTTAATGTTCTTGAAAGAAAACTATGTAGCATCATGCTCTCTGAAAAATACTAGCAGAATTAAGTGGGGGGTTTTCCCCAAACAGCTATCCCATTAAATAATTCATCTCTCTCCTCAGTCCAACTCAGTAGCAGCTACCCCCTTCTTTCTCACAGAAAAATACTTTCTTGAAAGAAAATCTTAAACATCAGAACTCCATCTCAGATATTTCCTGATATATACAAGCCCTTCATGCCACACAGACAGTAAATAACAAATGAAGAAGAGAAAGCAGAGGATCCAGTACTGGAATCTTCATGGAAATGTATTGGTCTGGTGACCTCTGTCCCTAACCCAGGAAGGTACCTCTCAGATGAACCTCAAGGCCAGCTTACTGCTCAACCACCAACTCTGAAACACAACACAGGACAGCACTGCTTCCTTGGCCTATGCCTGATGAAAAGCTTGGCAGTGTTTTCCCTTGCTTCCTTCTCCTAAACTCAGCAGAGGGGCATCCTTAAAAGAAATCTTATCACTTTCCCAGGGGAGTTTAGAACCTCCATTCCCTGGTCTAAAAAGCAGCTTTACTTGTCTCTGAATAGACAGGTCCTGATGGACAAAAACGGCAGATCAACTTTTTACAGTAAGAAAACACCTAACAGGGCTTACACATCAATGGCATCATGTGAAACCCTTAAAGAGCAAAAATATTAAAATCTGAACTCTTAATTTGAACAGCTTCAAATTACTTCACGTATATACACATACACACACATCCAAACAACTCTCTACTTGATAAACTTTTACAAAGCAATAAGCATTCTAATCATAAACCACAAGCTATATTCTGCTTTATCTGCAATAAAATCTTTTCCTTCTATACATTTTCATCTTAAAAATGTTATCCTGCAGACTGTTTTAAACTCTTCCTTGTCTTCAGCAACAGCCAAACAGATCAGACACTGGTTAAAAAAAAGCAGCTGTGTTGTCAGGAAAAAAATAAAATAAAAATCAAGCAAAGGCTGGATTACCATTGATATAAATGGCAGAATGGTAAAGTCCCTGATGAAATGAATTTGCAGAATTTCAAGATACACTCCAGAAGCCAACTTCATATATATCCTAAATGCTGTCTTTGATACTGTCATATGTGTACACCAGTGTGTATATATATGTACAAGGACATATCTTTTAAGACACACACAGAATTTACAAACTTTAAAAATAATTACATACACAAAATAATCTACACCTTAATCACTGTTAGGTGAGGGACATTTATTATTTACTTCATTGAACTAACATCTGAGCATGAAACAAGCTGTGGCTAGAAACAGCTCACAGACAGTTGCATGGGCTAAAAATAATGAATGACGTTGCTCTCAACATTTTCTTCCAGACATAAAACTTATTTTAGATTTCTGCATTGTTTCTCCTATCAGGTGAAGAAGTCATGGCAAAGTCACTCTCTTCTAATCTCAGATAAGTGCTGTGTATTTCTTTCATATGGGGTATCCAACGTTTTAAAGTAAAGCAAAGGATATTGTGCAGTCAAGTTAGCACTCAGTGGAAACTTACCTTATTCATTTTCTACAATCACTGAATTAACATCTTCAGTGAAAGTAAAGAACCATATTTATTTTGATATGTCCTCTACTGGGACAACAACTTTGCAAGAGGACACTTAATTAGATGTTTAACTCCATTTCTAAAATCAATTCTTTAAGTGTTATTACCTGCAGAAGTAGCAACTGAGATGTTAAGGACATTGCAATATTCAAAAAATGAGAGAAAGTCCTGTAAATGCTCACATATTATTACTTAACCCTTAGTCTGAAAGCAACATATCAAGAAGTGAGACAACACCAAAAATGGTTCAGAAGCTAAATGTAAAGGCTCATCTTAAATGAAAAGGAGTTAAGCTATTGTTTCTACGCCAAAGCCAAAGGGATCTCTTTGCAATTAAATATTATGATCATAGGAGGCTTGTCTTCAGGAGATTAGAGTGTGCTGGATCACGGAACCAAACGAGTCCTACAAAAATTAGGAATCAACATGAAGTCAGTAGTCACAAAGACTTAAACTGTGATAATGGAAATTTGAATTCAATAGACCCAAAGTAGCTAAAAGGCAAAAATCTCTTTCGTACAAGAAAACCATAATCTTAAATTGGTCTGGTATATATATCTACATATAAACTACTCATTAAACTACCAAGCAGGCTGACACATGAGGAATATGTTTTAAAATCATAAACACAAACAGTACAAGTATTAAAAACATGGTTTGAATTTGTTAAGTTTTAAATAAAATCATCTACAGTTTAAAAAAGAAATACAAAAATATACAACAAGGATATGACATTTCTCTTACACATGCAACAGAAGAGAAGAAGTATGTTTGTCATTTGCACTCAAACCATCGATAAACTGAAGGAAGAACACTTATTCTTGCAAGGACTACACAAAGATTTTGACAACTATTTGCTACCAGCATTGAAAGATCATTAGTGAAAAATACACAGCATGGGGACTAGTATATATGAAACTTAACACATGAAAGCTTGCAAGCATTATTGTTACATTTTCCTTCAGTAATTAAATTATCTGTTGCGACTGGATCCAAAGCAACAGTCATAACTCATTCTTCACGTTGCTCTCCATAGTTCTAATGTACTATATTCAAATGTTTAAATGGATACACTGAAAATGTTGCCAACCTGAAAGGCAAACACTTCGTAACTGAAAAAAAAGTTAATTGTCCAAAGCAGCATTCTTTCTTCTTCTCTGTTCATTTTCTACCAACTGGTTTTCTGCACATTAACTGTGTGTTTCCTCAGTCACTAAAGATAGTTTCTAATCCTACACACATAATCTCTTGAAACATCATGAATATGAACTGTTAAGATAAACTGTGCCAACATAAGGCAAACAAGCGATAGGCAAAAATATACTGAACAGAAAATCATTAGAATTAATATAAATACGAGATTCTGAATATATTCTTTGACAGTTGTTAAATATATTCAGACTTCACTGCTACCTGATGACTATATATACGCAATAATAAATACTTGATTTTCTCACTTTTTTAAATCTTATTCGGCTGAAATTATGCCTTCTTTTTACATTTCCCTTTGTCAAACTCTGCAACTTCGCATTTGAACCTGATCACTCTGATTTCCATTTCAGTAAGCAGGAAAATTATGCATAAAATTTACTAGTTCTCCATAGTTTTTTCTCCATTAGTCTATTCAAGTCGAGTTCCCCCTCAGAGCTCCAATATTTTGCATAGCAAAACGGTAGATAGAATTTTCTGACTGCAGTAGTGGTTCTAGGTCACTCTGTAGAACATGGTGTCCTCTTGAAGGTTTCCTCAATCTGAGGCATGTAACTGAACACTAAATTTAGAGCTGGTATCAAGGGAGGTATCAGTTACAGCAAAATTAATGCCACTAACAGTTAAAATAAGCATATCACCCTTGTTAGACTCACAGTACCAAACACAGCATATTGAAGATAGGCAATGAATAACATCATTCAGGTACAGACCTGAATACAGGAAATAAAAGAACACAGCACCATTTTCCAAAAACTGTAAAATAACAATTTTTAGCCATTTACACATGAAGGCCTACCTTTTACCAATATGTTATTTGGGCAGCTGAGGTTTTCTAAAGCATATGAAAACCATTGATTGATGGGACATGAATAGACACACAACTGTCAGCAGAATTTAGCAAATGAAACTGCTCTTTAGGCACTGATTTAAGATCGTATTGATAAATCTAGAAATGGGAAGACAGTGCAATTCTATTAAAAATAGTATAACCAATATCAGAAAAAAAATTCTACTAAAACCTAACAGCATATCTAAAAGGAAAAGCATGCTTGGGTAGCCACTAAAGTTTAAAAAGCACTATTAAAAAAGTAGTATTGACAATACCTCTTCAACGCTTATTACCAAACATTTGCATGTGGAACATGCTGCACAAATCACTGATTCTAAGCTGAAAATTCTACAGAACTCCAAGACACGACATTCCCACATGAATTAACTTCACACTGAATTTTTAAACCTTCCATTTACTTCAACTTGCTGTGGCATGGAAGGAGGGTCATCTCAAGGCTATTAACACATCTCAGTCATCAGGGCAACGTGTTCCAAGGGGCTACGATTTCTGCTGGGTCTACAGGGTAGTTGTTCCTGAAGCACAATCCACCATACTGCACAAAACTATGCAATGCATTCCTAAACGCAGTACATACTATGACGTGGTACTGAAAATAGCACCACTAAGAGGACAAATATTTGCCTAATAACGTGCTCTGGAAATAATTTCTTGTGTGATAACCAAGTTAAGCTCTTGCAAAGTTGATGTGAAAGTGTAACTTTGGGACTTGCAAGCTATTTACAGCAGGCAGCCAGAAGCATAATCACTAATCAGTTCCAGCTATACCATTGGCTTATGTCTCATCATAGGAGTCTTTCAGAAGTACAATGGATAGCACCCAGTTCTCACTGTAAAGAAAAGATATTTTTTCAGAGATCTGATATGGCAGAAAGTGGTTGTGGGTTTATGCATGATTAAGGTATTTTTGTCCAAAGCAAAAGCACTGAAAGAATAAGCGATGCAAAGTTTTTAATGAGTTGCTCAACTGCTAATTTTGTGTGTATGAATTGTGCAACTGAAGTTCTAATTCAATTAGTATTTAAAGTAATTAAGGATGAAAGACTACCAAAAAAAGCTTAAAAGAAAGCTTTTGTTATTTATTGAAGAGTCTGGTATTCCATCACTTCAAAAAAGGAGAATTACTTGTGTAACGAAGAAAATGCATTGTTTCTACTACAAAAGTACCCACTAAAAATGAAATTAGAAATGCACGATCTTCTAATACATGAAAAAAAATCAGAAGAGCTCTTTTAAGTTCTTTCATTTACTGGGTTAGTAGGCAATGAACAGCTACATTTACTCTGGACTTTATGCCAAGCAAAAAGACCTACAGAAGTTATTGATAAATTCCGTATACATTTCTGTCACCACCACCACTCACTCCAGGATTCTGTGCATTACTACTTATTTCCTATCACATGAGGCAAGCTTACCTACTCGGTTTTACAGGAATCATTTGAAGTCAGATCAGAGTTACTGTCTTTCAACTTTCACTGACATCTGAATGCCATTAAGGAATTTATAAATATTTATTTTCTATTTGTTTTTGAAATTTTATATTACTTCATATGAATTAGCAATGACAATTTTTCTACCATAGACAAAGTTGCAACAGACATAATGAGCATGATTCTGGCATTTTAGTGATACGTGTATTAATGTGGCCAAATAGATGTCATGAAGATCTTCTGAGTATTTTAGTCATTATGTCTGCTTTCTTTTGATGAGTACACTGTCAGCATTGTTGGTGCTACTTTGATATTTGATACAAGAACTCAGTGATAGTCAGGTTAAAAAAAAAAAAAAGAAAAAACAAAGATAAAATCCCATATAAAAGCTAAAATTCGATCAACATTAGGAACACTGATTTAAGCACCTAGTCATTTAGTCATAAGGACATTTTAGACATGAAGTCACATTTCTAGTCAAAAGCCACATTTCTAGTCAAAAACATGATTTCAATCTCAAATATTTTTTCTTGTGAAGTGAAATAATTTTTTTCAGATTACTCCTACACTGCAAAGAAAAATTACTTTATTTACTTCTCAATCCTTACTGGATTTCTAACATATACTGCATTATGTATTTAAGCTCTTGAACATTTTAAAGATTTGGTCATTAAGAATTGAACTACATGATACTACATATTTACTACATACATACTACAATCTTTACTGTATTTGTTGCAAAATCCCTACATGATAGGAAGACACAGGAATTTCCATTTAAAAAGAGCTAAAACATAAAGACACAGATTATGGGAATTAAGCACCCAAATGCCTTTAAAAGGCTGGTTCAAAGAACTTAAACTGGTGAACAGCATGGAAAATTTAAGGAATTTAGACTAATACTATTGTAATTTACAGAAATACTTATGAATTACTGAGCAGTGATAATTGCTGGCATTTATTGAAAAGAATGAAGCAGAGATTACATTTTACATACACAACTGTCCAGTACAGTTTTGGAGGTTTTGTGCATTTGTCTACTATGTATGTCATCAATATTAATTTAATAAAAACAGTTCAG
Organism: Actenoides lindsayi; assembly: GCA_025331215.1. Lineage (NCBI taxonomy): Eukaryota > Metazoa > Chordata > Aves > Coraciiformes > Alcedinidae > Actenoides > Actenoides lindsayi. The sequence goes on along the minus strand of WTSP01006842.1, from coordinate 24,528 downwards.
TTTTCAGTGAGTCAAAAAATTCAGTGAATCTGCAGCTGATGAGGTCAAAGTCTGTATAAAAATAGCAGATACTGTCTATCAGGTATAAAATATTACTTATGATGGTCACTTCTTTTTTTTTGTGTGTGTGTGGATAGGAAAGATTTTTTCCCTAACTCTTACCAAGATTACGAGTTCTTTTAAGTACCTTGTTTCCAATGGCCTTTTTCGGAGGGAAGTTAAAAGTCCTCACTTGCTGATATTTATTCTGTAATTTATGATGCAAGCTTCTGAACTCCGCATACCTTCGATAAACATTCCATTCATCATCCTTTATCCTAATATAAACCTGCAAAATACAGATATAGAAGGAAATAATTTTAAGACAAACCAGTGAACTAATGCATCTCCTTTACTCTTTAAAGTCTTCACGGCTTAACACCTTCACATTCATAATGCAATGGTACCAGAAGTTCCAGGCTCACTTATCCATAAAAGCATCTCTGACTATACATTTGCTGTTTCTGTTCTACAGGTCATGGATCTTATTTTCTTCCTTATTCCCTCCCCTCTTTTTCTCTCTTGTTATTATATTAATGAAGGCAAAACATAGCTTGCTTGTTTTAACTTGACTCCGAAGCAACCATGGTAGCACTTTCTTGTTGCCATTATTTCCAGCACATTCTACTAGTCAATGACCAAAGGAAATAATAATTTAATACTATTATAAAATTGATTTCTATGTACTCATCACAGTTTTTCAACTTTGTATCATCAGAATTGAAAAACATAACTTTAGCCAAAGCATGAAAGTATGCAATCTAAAAAAAAATTACAGTGAAAACTAAACTAGAAATTTTATTGTTTGGAAAATAAAGAGTTCATTCTTTCTGCTTTTATAGGACATCAAGTATAATTTCACATAGCTGTAGGTTTTTTGACTTTTATTTTGTTTGACACTCAATTATTTCATAAGCGTATTACCAATGATATGCTTAATAGTCACAATCTCTAGAAAAATTTCATGCAGAAGTGAAATATAGAAAGCTAAGATTTCAATCATTACTAGGGAATAACCTTTCCTCTACAGAAATGTTCCCACAGATCATTCAGTTCAGAAGCATGCTGAAATAGCACAATTCAGAAATTATAAACCAAGCATCAAAACGCAGGATCCAGAGTGGCCTTTTCTTTATCTGCTTCTGTAGAATCTGTAGCTCATTCATTCTCATGCGTCTGTTAATAATCTCAGTAACTTTGCATCGCAAATTAAACTGGAAGAGTACTTATGACACTGCACTTCCTCGCTTCTTGAACAAAACTCAGTAATTTAGTTAAGCTGTAAGGCAATTATCAGAAAAATGCTTATGTAAAAAAGCAACACTAGCAACAACCAGCTGAAGAGTGGGCAGGAACAATTGTATTTCTCTGAATACTTGGAAAAACCAAAATTTGTATTTTGGTGTGGCCAGTTCCAACACTGAATTGTAAGTTTTCTTGATGACTGAAACACTAACATGGTCCTTCTCTAGATTTGCCAAGTCATTAGAAAAACCCAAAATTTTACTAAGGATGGTATTTCAGAGAGCCAGTGATGTCAAGTCAATGTCTTCTCCCACAAAAGCAGCTTATGCTCCCATCCTTTGAGACTAAAGGAGTTCTCATATCTCTACAGACACCTAGTTTCTCAAATTTATAGGAAGCTTCTGTCTTGCAGCAAAATACAATACACCAAGAAGATACCATGAAACTTCTGCCAAATTATAGTATTTCACAATAGAAAATACACATATATTCATCACAGTGGATTCTATTGAACAATAAACATATTTTTTTTGTTCCTACTGTACTTCATCATGTTTCATAATAATGACAAAAAATGTATACTATAATTCCAAAATCAGCACATCTAAGAATACAAGAGACTGTGCAAATACACACAATAAATTCACAATTGTGTGAATACAGGGTATTGCGGGAATTACAAATTCATACAGGAACAAAAATTCAACTGGTTTTGGTAACAAGAATTTAGATATTGGAGTGACAGGACCAGTATAATAAGTCTGCAAGAATTATTCAGATTTCTTTTTCATTTTGAAAATAAAGACAGCATAAAGATGATTAAACAACTGCAGGACCATCTGTTTTAACAGTTCAGTACACCTCTGAAGGAAAATGAAGGGAAATATCAAATGCAAGTATTTTGCATAATTTCAATAAAACTGATTTAATGTAATAAAAACTACATTAAATACTCTTTATTCACCCAGCTCTAACCTCTCTCTCTGCCTATTTCCACTTTAACCAGCATATTCTTTGAAATTTTGCACACTCCCAAGATCCATGTTTCTGCTTCCCTACAGGGGACAGGGATGATAAAGCTTAAGTTATTTTTAACCACGTTATTTAATATAGAGATCATAATTTAACTGAGCAGTTCTCTCTGCACATGTGATCTGGTGAGTCAGGCAGTGCAATATCACCTGTTGCACTGTAACACACAGCTAACTCAGTAAGGACTGCAGTAAATCGTAACTGCAATTTTTAAGGACTGCAAAAACACAGATTAATTTCTTAGATAAAACTGTTGGGAAATCAAATAAAGTAAATCCTAAATATAAAACTGCTTGGATAAGGTTACACAAGTCTAGTCATATAAGGCATATAGTTATCCTCATTTAAACCAAATACCGATCATACAACTTCACAGGAATAACAGGGAACTATTTTGTAGACAAAATTTTGAAATAATACCAAATCAAGCAACTTGAGATGCATGGTTTGAAACTGTCTGAAGGACTATTCCCATCACCTTCAACGTATCCACAATTTCATTCATGATCTTTTAGTAGGAAATCAGTGAAATCTGTAGCAGCCAAATACACTCTTGTATATGTTTGTCCCAAATTATCATGCTGCACCCTAAAGCAACACTACTTTCTAGTACCAAAAATACCTTAACATATGACAGATAACTAAAGAAGAGTATTTTAAGATCATATAGAAAGTTGAAAGGACTACTCTTAGGCTCAATCTCTGATCAATTTAAAAATAAATTCCAAATCACTACATTTCCTTTCAAATGCCCATGTTTTCCTGAAATCGTCCACTTCCTAACCTCATTAATTAACTTTCAAGGTAATGAAAATTCAGACCAAATCAAAACCACCACTAGAATGCTTATTTGATAGTAGACTAAATATTTTAATATTCTATTGTATATCAAAAAATTAATTAAGTTTTTTATTTTCTCATCACAAACACGTTTGAAGTCAAAGATTTGAAGGAAAATAGCAAAACCAGTTGCAATTAAATATTTTGGTTTTCAGCCAACTCCCTGCTAACTTAATATTAACTGAAATGCTGAAAAATTTCTCAGAACCAATCTGAATGCACTAGTTTAATGACTGCATACCAAAATGTATTAACCCTACTCCCACGGTACTAGGTTTTGAGCCAAAAGTGTCAGTAATTGCTTAAGGAACCCTTAAGCAGTTCTGAGTCAAAAATGCTGTTAAGAAATCCTGGTAACAGATTAGTAGCTATTCTATACCTGTTCTAACACTTTGTTGGGTTAGAAAAGCCAACAAAATCATGAACAGAGATTATATGGATGAAGGTCAAACTGAAAGCATTCCAGCTTCTCCCCTTCTTATTTCATCTTAAATAGTAAATTTAAATAATGATATGTTGTATTAATCATAATACAATCATCATTTTATGCCAGGTCCAAACTGCAACACTTGTAATGCCCTCAAATTATCTTCTAAACTACTGAAATTATCCTCTAAAATACTTTAATACTACTGTGATCCACATTATCTTTACTAATCTTAACAGTAAGGATAATTTATTTTTTATTCTTATAAGAAGTAATCTATTAAACAGCATAAAAGACATCCTCTTCTGCTACAGCTAGAAAGAGTGAACATCAAGCACAAGACAGGGACTTCTAAGAGTCCAGTTCAGAATTACTGGTGGAGAGATGGAAGTAGTAAGAAGAGACAAGATCTCATCTGCATTCAAAGTTCTCCTCAACTACCTAATCCAGTTTATCATTTTAACTGTGTCCACTCTAAGTTTCCCATACAAAACCAAACAATACAAATACCACACTTGCTTAAGCACAGCTGATGTACTTCTTTACAATAAAAAGGGGAGAAGAAACTGAAGAGAAACAATTTCAGTTCTCTGAATGATAGAGCAAAACTTGTTATCAATAAAACTGATCTACTGATTCTCTGTATTTATTGAGTCGGTGTTACAGATACTACAGAAGCCTGAAATATTCATTGCAACAACTCCCAAGTAATTACTAGCTTAACATTTGGTTAAATTAATCTTATAATCCATGATATGTCCATAAAACAAAACTGCCAGTACTTTTGCAGAGTATTGCTAACATAATCTAAGAAAAATTGCTAAGTAGTCTTTCCATGGAAAAAAGCAAATCCCTTTATTTTACCAAGAGCGCACACATGCTGGGATGAGCTTCTCCAACTACTACCTGTTCTGTTCCTCAAATATTGGTTTATGATGACAACAAAGTTTTAAAAATTCTCAAAACTAATTCAACTTTAATGTACATTTGTACTATTTGGGAAAACTAAATTCAAAATATTTTGATAAAAATTTACAGTTTAGGAAATACTTGTTTTCTTCCTATTTCACAGTGTGTTTTTCTGCGAGGAGTGATGTGTATCAATCTATTTAGGAAGCTTTTATAAAAATGATCTCTGCACTCAAAACATATAGAAAAAGTAAAAGGTATGAGTCCAAAGGGGATGCACATAGCAAAAAAGGAAGAACAAGTTACGTTTCTTGACTTCACTTCAGGACAATGTGATTCTATTTAGAATATAAATTTGAGCTGAATTCTCCAAAGTCACGTTTGAAGTGTGAGAAATGAATACAAATGCAAATTATATTTTGGCACAGACACAGGGCAGCATTTATGGTTAAGTTGCCTCTTTGAAAATGATCCAATTTAAGAAGTACCACATAATGAAAAACAAACAGAACAATGAAACTTCAGCTGTGATACGAGCAGTCTTGTGGGTACTTTTCTATGTACACAGACATAATAGGAATTAAAGTGAACAAGCTTTTATCTCACTAAGACCATTTTATCTACTTGCACAAAGATTATAAGTATTTTATGTTAAATCTTCAACTGTTTGATACTTAGTTAATAAAAATGAACAATGCAATGTCAAATATATGAGAGAATGAGCATCAAAGCACGAACCTTAAAAGCAGTCAATATTGTTCTACTGAACAGAAAAAGTAATGAGGTTTAGGCCTATCTGCATACGTGCAGAATTACATCCATGCAAAGTTATTTTCACTGTGTTTCTGTAGTCACAGTTTTGTTTCTATTCACCAAAACAGCACTAAAGTGACTGGGCAATAAGGAACAAAAGCAGCATGCCCACGCTTTTGCTGGATGCAATCAGTATCTTTCTTGTTTTAACTACAAATCATCACAGAAGATTTCACTCAATAATATAATTAGCTCCTTTTGCCAGTGAAATACTACTTACTGTACCCAAAATAATTAACACCATTTCACAGCCACGCCCTTTGAACTGATACAGCCATTGCAATACATGACAACCACTGCAGTGAAAGAAGTTTCTGCAGAAGAGAATACAGGTAAAATGTCAGAACTGAGGGCTGCTTTTTCCAATACAATATTAACATTTCTATAATCACATATGTTATAAGTTGTATTAAGTTTTCTTTTAGAAAGGTAAATTATTATAAAAGTCTCCAAGGACTGATCTCATTTTTGCATACTACCTCCATCCCAGGAATTGAAAAATTTTCCTCCTTTACCTACTTTACACTTCTCTGACACATCTTTAGATCCCATTATGGAAAAAGTGGGATACTCAACCTTTTTGGTTTATGCACCCTCAAGCCTCTCCCTTTCAGAATGCCATTAGCTATGGCTAATTCTCTCAAATTCTCCAGTATTCTAGGTCATCTTCTCTATTTGCCCTGAGATGGAATACAATTAGAAGACTATTTCTTTCTCCTTTTTGTTGTTCAGTGCTGCAGCTGCTAAAGTAATCCAATTCCTTATATATCAGGGAAATGAAACTGAACTTTGGGTTTAATTTTTGTAATTTGTTGCCTACTTTTCAACTATTTAAACTGTCAATCCGTTGTCTTCAATTGTTAAGTCTTCCATCTTCGATGAAATACTAAGACTATGCTGGTTCATGCATAAATTAAAGGTCAACACTCACATCTGGCAGATCTTGGACTGTGCTTTCACTGTTTTGTCTCTCACCCAAAGAATTTGCTGGGCACTCTCCTGTCGCTGTTTATCCCGGGAGTGAAGAGATGCAGCAACACACAAATGCAGCAAGAGCAGGCAAAAGAAGCAACTTTATTAAATTATAACCCTGTTTTATATACCCTAGCCCCATAGGGCGATTGGTCAGTGATCACCCATCTCCTAGGGTGATTGGCTAAAGTCCTACAACACCCATTTCAAAATATTTTTCCAATGTACCATAAACAGAACTTAGCAAAACACCAGGTGTTGGTCCAGCTTACAAAAAACATCCTACTGTTTTTCATAGCACTGGTGAGCAAGGCAGGATTCTCACTGAATATTGTGAGAACCTGAGAAAATCCCTCTGCCAGCAGCTTTTCAGCATCCACACTCTTCCCCTCAAAAACCCTTGAGTACTGTTCTCCTGTATCTTTTCTGTGCTGCATTTCTATAAAAATTCTTCCCTCTAAGCAGGAGTATTGGGGTACTGTGAATAGCCCTTTCATGATGAAGGTATGCTGCTCTCTTCAGAGAGGAAGTGGAGAGGAAAAACAGAGTATCGTTTAAAGTAATATAAAAATACATATTCCGAGAAAATACATCAGTCAAGTAAGTAAGGTTACCTGACTTACAGTAAGACTGAAGAGAGACAAAGGAATAAAAAAGTTTTAAGAAATGAATGCTTATTGATGATAACCTTAAGGGAGTCCCGTTCACACGAAAATAGCAAGTCTTGTCTGATTAGTATGTTTACCTTGAATCATTTTTGGTATAATCTAAAATGTTTTCTGCTCTGCACAAAAGGCAGTTGCAAGTAGCCATTTAAATATTGATATTACTTTAAGAATCACTCTATCTTGGATTCTTTATCTTCAGTGTCAGCCATCGGTAATTACAGCAACAAAAGGCGTGACTAATGCATTTACTGTACACTTCACAGCAAAGTGAAATCTGTTTGTATGCAGAAAATAACAAGACACTCTACAGTTGAGAAATACGATAAAATAGTATTATTGCAATAACCACCTTGCTTCACAGGCACTAAAGAACCTGCAACTAACCATCATCAGCTAGAGAGAAAATGTAAATGCAAAGTTCTTTTTTAATTCTGATCCGGAACCTGTCTTTGTCTCTGTGAATATACCACACAAGAAGACATTCTCTCATGGTAGGCTGACTGAGCAATAACTGTCTCAGAAAAGACTCACAAGAAAAGATGGGCATCAAGCTGCACAGATCAGAAACATCAGAAAGCAACTGCTTAACTGGAGAAGACAGGGTATTCACAAGAGAAGAGCAGACTTTGGCCAGCATGACTCTGGATTTTACAAAATTGTCTAATATTGAAATCATCTGTGTAAAGAGCTAGGCTTTCTTAACTGTTATTTTGTACGAAGTATATTAGTTTCTTCATTAGGAGATAGGTCTGTTATATGGTTACACCTAATCATGGATGCATGGCTGAGGAAGGAGCTGCTGAAAAAATCATGTGGAAGAAAAGTTCACAGTATGTGGAAAAAGGGACTGGTCATTTGGAAGAACTATAGGAATGCTGACAGGTATGTAGGGATGCAACAAGGAAGGCCAAGGCCCTCTTGGGATTAACTCTGGCAAAGGAAGGAAAGGAGAACAAGAAGGGCTTCTTCAAATACATCAGTGGTAAAAGAAAGACCAGGAAAAACGTGTGCCCACTGCTGAATGGGGTGGAAGCCCTGGTGACAGGGGATGCAGAGAAGGTGGGGTTACTGAATGTGCCTTTGCTTCAGTCTTTACTGCTAAGAGCAGACCTCAGAAATCCCAGACTCTGGAAATAAGAGAGAAATCCTGAAGGAAGGAAGACTCCCCACTGGTCAGTGAGGACTGGGTTACACATCATTGGGGTAAACTGAGCGCACACAAATCCATGGGCCTTGATGGAATGCACCCATGAATGAAGAAGCTGCTGACGTTGCTGCTTCACCACTCTCCACCATTTTTGAAAGACCATGAAGAACAGGAGAGGTTCATGAGGACGGAAGGAAAGCCAATGTCTTCAAAAAGAACAAGGAAGACACAGGAAATTACGCACTTGTCAGCCTCACCTATAGGTGAGGTTTTGGCAGAGATGTAGTAAAATAACTGAAGCAAAGGGATATTCAGTAACTTCCATTCCTGGCAAGGTGATGGAGCAGCTCATTCTGGAGGTCATCTCTAAGTACATGGAAGAAAAGAAGGTTACCAAGAGTAGCCAGCATGGATTTAATAAAGGGAAGTCATGTTTAACTCATCTGATAGCCTTCTACAATGGTGTTACTCAATGGGTAGATGCAGGAAGAATAGTGGATGTTGTCTACCTTGACTTCAGCAAGGCTTTTGACACTGTCTCCCAGAACATACTCGTGGATAAGCTCAGGAAGTGTGGGTTAGAAGAGCGGACAGTGAGAACTGGATAAACAGTACAGCTCAGAGGGATGTGATCAGTGGTGCAGAATCCAGCTGGCAACCTGTAGCTAGCGATGTTCCCCAGGTGTCAGTGCTGAGTCCACTCTTATTCAACATCTTCATCAATGGCCTGGATGAAGGGATGGAGTGTACCTGCAGCAAGTTTGCTGATGATATGAAATTGGGAGGCTTGGCTGACACAACGGAAGGCTGCGCTGTCATTGAGCGAGGTCTGAACAGGCTGGAGAGCTGTGCAAAGCAGAACCTAGTGAGGATCAACAAGGGCAAGTGCAGAATCCTATGCCTAGGGAGGAATAACACCATGCACCAGTACAGGTTAGGGGTTGACCTGCTGGAAAGCAGCTCCATGGAGAAGGACCCTGAAGTTCTGCTTGGCAGTAAGTTCTCCATGGGACAGCAATGTGCCCTTGTGACCAAGAAGGCCAATGGTCTCCTGGGGTGCATTAAGAACTGTGTGTCCAGCAGGTCAAGGGAGGTTCTCCTCCCCCTCTACTCTGCCCTAGTGAGACCACATCTGGACTGTTGGGTCCAGTTCTGGGCTCCTCAGTTCAAGAGGGACAGAGAAATACTAGACAGAGTCCAACGAAGGCTACAAGGATGATGAAGAGACTGGAACATCTCTCATATGAGGAAAGGCTGAGAGAAGTGGGGCTGTTTGTCTGGAGAAGATAAGACTGAGAGGGGATCTCATTAATGTTTACAAATATCTAAGGGGTGGATGTCAAGTAGAAGGGGCCAGGCTCTTTTCAGTAGTGTCCTGTGATAGGACGAGGGGCAATGGTCACAAACTGGAACACAGAAAGTGCCACCTCAACATGAGGGAAAACTTCTTTACTGTGAGGGTGACAGAGCCCTGGAACAGGCTGCCCAGAGAGGTTGTGGAGTCTCCTTCTCTGGAGA
>WTSP01006842.1:0-14818 GCA_025331215.1 Actenoides lindsayi | reverse complement strand
GAGCTACATCCAGCTGGCTGCTGGTCACAAGTGGCATTCCACAGGGCTTGGTACTGGGACCACTTCTGTTAAACACCTTTAGCAATGATCTTGATGAGGAGATAGAATGCATGTTCTGCTTGAGGGTAAGAAGGGTCTACAGAAGGACTTGGACAGACTGGATTTATGGGCCAAGGTCAATTGTATGATGTTCAACAAGGCCAAGTGTCAGGTCCTGCACTTGGGCCACAACAACCCCATGCAAGACTACAGGCTTGGGGAAGATCAGCTGGAAAGCTGTCTGGCAGAAAGGAAGCTGGGGGTACTGATTGATGAGCAGCTGTATATGAGCCAGCAGTGTGCCTAGGTGGCCAAGAACGACCAGGGAGGTGACCGTTCCTCTGTACTCGGCATTGCTCAGGCCACACCTTGAGTGCTGTGTTCGGTTTTGGCCACCTCAATACAAGAAAGACATCGAGGTGCTAGAGCAGGGCCAGAGAAGAGCAGCTAAGCTGGTGAAGGGCCTGGAGGAGAAGTCTTATGAGGAGTGGCTGAGGGAACTCAGTCTATTTAGTCTGAGGAAAAGGAGGCTGAGGGGAGACCTTACTGCAACTACCTGAAAGGACATTGTGGAGAGGGAGGTGCTGGTCTCTTCTCACAAGTAACTAGTGACAGAACCAGAGGGAATGGCCTCAAGCTGCAACAGGGGAGGTTTAAATGGGACATTACAGGACATATTTTTCACTGAAAGGATTGTCAGGCATTGGAATGTGCTACCCAGGGAGATGGCTGAGTCACCATCCATGGATGTGTTTAAAAGCTGTAGAGCTGTGGTGCCTGGGGACATGGCTTAGTGCTGGACTTGGTAAAGTAGGGTTAATGGTGGGACTCAATGACCTTAAAGACCTTTTCCAACCTTGATGATTCTATTCTATGTCACTATTAATAGGGCAAATTTTAGCAGGAAACAAATTAGACAATACAGTGTTGGCCTTCTGCTGTATAGAAGGGTCCTGGCCAAAATAAAAAGTCAGGAAGATGCTCTGCATATTTTTCTGAGAGATAATATATGTACCCTCTTTCCACCGCTGTGCTGTCAGAGTAGTCACAAGAATTTAGAATCTGTCAGTGACTGGTAGCAACCAAGTTAACAAACAGATCAAAAGCTATTCAGAGGACACAGAAAGTACAGAAACATACACCTTATTTACTTACACAGCCACCATAAAAACAGAATATGTAGGTTTGATTAGCCAATAGAACTATTCAGTGATTATGAAAAACTAGGGGCTTTCTCAAGAATATATATAAAAATCATGTACAGTGCTACAACCTTTGCTAACCTTTGTGGTTAAGCTCAACTTTAAAAACTGAGGAAAGTTATAGTGGAAAAACTAAGTTCTCAATTATTTACTAAAAATAGCCCTATAGTCAAATAATCTTGTAAAGAAGAACACAGCATTAGCCCTCTAATACGGAAGTTTTGGAAGTTGGGTTTTTTTCACAGCAAAAGGAAAATAGGCAGACTTCTGCTGGTAGGACAGATTTTTCTGGTGTAAAACAATGCTGAAAATATAATGTTCCAATGACAATCATTGGAGCAGACATAAAAGCTGCTTCTGATTTAAATATGACAAGATAAACACCATTTTTTTAAAACTTGAAAATGACATCATGGAATAGGCACATAAATATCAAATTTCTAACTAACTTAATTCTTGATAGAATTGGTTGTAAGACCAATTGGCATTCTCTAAAGGAGGGCAAACTTCCAAATGATGTCTAACATACACAGCAAAACTCGAACAGTATAGATTAGGATTTCTCTTGAGTAGCAGTAGTATTTTTTTGAGCTGTATCTGCTGCTACGTTAACCCACACTTTACAGATGGACATAAATTCAGGAAAATCATTCAAACTGGCAGAAATTTTCAATTACAGCTTCTCGTAACACAATTTTCTAGTCTGCATATCAGAAGAACTGTGCAAAGGTAAGTACTATACTAGTAAATTGGAAAGGAAGCAGGAAAATAATATTTTTTTTAAATTCATTTCAGGCTTTGTCTTCAGAAGCAGCACGGAAATCCAGTCACTGGAGATCGCCCAGCTTCTCTCACTGCACTACTACATTCCAATTTTCCTGTCTGAGGAGTTAGAATTAGTTGCTATGCAACCAAGCTGTAAGCCCCACCATTTAGTAATTCTTCTGCTAATTGAAATAGAGAAAAAGAGCTTCAGTGGCTTTGTTACAGCACTGAATTCTTCCTGTTCAGAGAAGCCACAAACAGTAACAATGAACCTGAAAAAAGCATTTCTATGGAATGTGTCTGGGATCAGCTCTTAGAAAGGTACTAACTTGCATGTATAGTCAGCTCTATTTTGATTATAATGATAGTTACATTATTTAGTATTCTACTAGCTTAACAGATTGTTTTGACATGCTTCCCCCCTTCCTTCCACCAAAATCTCCTCTGAAATGGGAACTAATGATGCTTCTGTTGATCTTATGGTTCATTTCATTTACAAATCCCTAAGGATCAAGAATTGGAAATCTCAAGTTTTGTTTTGTATTGTGTAACTGTCTGAACTACACATAGGAACTAAATGCAAAACTGAAGACCAGTTGTGGCCCTTGTTGGTACTTACAAAACAATAACAATAGAGTGCAATAAAATCAGAAAAGTTTCCCATTCAAATGCTATTACTGAAAAATAAAATTCAAATGTAAGAATGAAAGGATATTGCAGTAATAACATAAGCAGAGACTACCGAGTGACTGAAGGATCCCAGGAACTATCAACAGTAACTCCATCTACACCTTCTATTATAACATTTAGAAGTCTCAAACTAGTTTCCCCACTTCATAAAGCACTTTGTAAGAAAGGATTTTTCAGCTTTGTAAAGCTCATTCAGCAGACCAGAGCCTGAAACAGAACCCAGCAAAAATGCATGGTCTACCTCCTTTAATGTATGTTGACATGGATATAGTTTAAACATTACAACAGGAAATTAGAATATCTGCAGGTTTCATTCATTTTGATGGTTTCATAAACCAATTTCAGAAAAAGAATCCTGGCTGCATCAACTCTAACTTCCCAAAAGTCATAATTTAAATGTATATATTTTTAAATTTATAAAAAGAAACAGATGTACACACACACAGAGCTTTAGGAACAAAGTCATATCCACCAGTTCAGTTACAAAGCTTTCAGTACAGTGAGGAAAATGAAACCACACTGGCTTACACATTTACACAGCTAGTTAAGTCTAAGAAGTTTGTCTTTGTTCTACAACTTTCTGTGACGAAAAGTGATTAAAGATGGAGTATACAAACCGTCAGTGCTTCCACCAATCTATTTCTACAGCAAAGGCTAATATGACTGTCCTCTACCTTATTTCTTTACTAAGTTTCTGATTTTAAAAGCTCATATTTGTTTAGAGCAAATTTCCCTATCAAAACCACAGACAAAGCATATATAAAAAGTTTGGGGTTTGTTTGGATTTTATTCCAACCAGGCATTAATGAAAACAGGCAAAGTAAGATCACAGCAGAACCAACCACTGATGTTTTCATAGCTCACAGAGATTTAAGGATAGTCATCAAATTAAATATTTTTTGTTCATTTAACTACTCAAGCCACATCTAGTCCAAGGACTTCTCTTTCCACAGAGAACCTAATGTCATACCAGTTACCACGAACCATACCCTGAGATCTGCCAATTCAAAAGTCCTTTTACAGCAGTTCTTTCTAATGGAGTGAGCACATCAGAAATGCAGTGCTGTATGCCTCTCTAAATAGATCTTACTGAAATGAAAATGAGAAGCTTCAAAGTTAACTCAATCAATCTAGATATATCAAGGAAGCACTTACTAATTGTCATGGATTCTGGCACAGTGGCTGAAGGCAACATATTTCTTGAAGTATTCAGTTCAGATGAAAAACTGACTTCCGCTCTAGTCATAAGAGTACAACAGCATCAATAAATGAAAACAAAATCCTGAATTCAAAACTTAAGAAAAAAGCATTCCAGAAACCAGCATTGTTATCATATTCACACATATTCAATCAACTTACATTTATTTATCCTTTAACATAGCTATTGTGAGTCTGATTTAAGAATACACACAAAAATATCCAATTCAACAGGCCGTGGAGAACACAGTAAATATGACATAAAAACCAACATAAAATCCATTTTCAAAACCATAATGCTAAGCCTGCCTGTTATTTGACATGACTACATGACTTCTTCAAGATAATTAGGAAAAGTGCAATATTTGAAACGATACGAAAAGGAAAGTGTAAGCTTTTTTATTTGTCTTTCCAAATATTTGCAAAAGTACCCTGATGGTTTGTTTTCCAGTACTGAGTAACAGCAGGTAGGTAACAATAATAAGCTGGCAGCTATAGAGTGAAGATTTTTATTTGACATGTACCTGTAAGGAAGATCAGATCTTCTTGGACCGAGTTCTACTGCGTGAACAACATGTTCGTGCCCTTCTCCATTCTCCACGTTACCTAAAAGTAGAATGTAGAAGCATTAACTTTCTTCAGTCAACAGTCTTAAAATATAAAATAAAAACTAAACCAGAAGGAAGGAACTGTATTTTTCACTAGAAGTACTCATCTGTACTAAAGCTTTTAAGCACTGTAAATTCTTTCTCCCAGGTTGGCTTCTGCACATTCATCCTCAATGACAGCAGGATTGTAAAGTTCCTTAGGAACACAGCCATTAGTTTGGAAAAAAAAATTCCTATTGCACAATTCCTAAACTATAATTCAGATGCACATTTTACATTGATAACAAGGTTGCAGAGCTATGAAGAGACTTCTTTATTGAAGCTATTCTTGCAAGCCCCAGGAGTTTAACCACTGCATGGCCTCTGATATTCATTACAAACCTGTTTGTGACTTCCAGGAACAGAACCCATGGTCAGCCCCCAGTATGTGAACCCTTGCAGAAGACACCCGTCCTTTATGCCTTCCCAACAGAACACCATGATTTTCTCTGGCTCCTTATGCTTATGGATCAAACATCAGGAATCAGAGAGATGAGGTATTTTTTAAAAGCATGGGTAATATGCATCTGTCCATAGGTGCACAACTGTTAGGATCAAAACAGACACATTACTGGGCCTGTCATCAGGGAAGTTCAGGTGGAAAGCAACAAAAGTCACATTTTATTGATGTTTTCTGCATCTCATGATGTAAGAATTACAAAATTACCATAAAACAATTCTAAATTATGAGCTAAAATTGCATAGAATTTAAAAAGCAGGAACTCTAGAAAAAAAGTTAACAGGAATGTCAGAACAACTATGGAGGAGGAAGTTTTATTTGTTAAGCTACAGAGTTTACTGAAGCTCAGTTCCTAAAATACATACTCCATTTTTGTTCCAAGCAATTACATTTTGTCTCTAGGTACATGGAGATATGATAGACCCTGACACATCCCTGAAGTACTGCAACAGACTAGAACTGAAAACACAGATAACAACATACACCAGTACAGACAATGCTGTATTCTATTTCAAATAAGATATTTCTTGCTATTTACCTGTATTAAGACCTATAAATCAAAATACTGGGCTAAACTATCCATTTTACAAGAGCTCATTAAGCATGTTTTCACAGAAATGTTTTTATCATAACAATATGCTCGCCAGTTACTGGGCTCAACTGCCCCAAGTAAAAGGTAACACAAATTCCTTCTGATAGCATACATCCAGCTGAAGTGTGGCTTCCAAAATCAAGCAAACAACTGCCTGAGGCACCTTTCAATCTCATCAATTTGCCATTATGGCTGGGGGGAGGGTGACCATACTCATGTGTATTATTCTCCCTAAATGGTTGACATTTGGGTTGCATGATGGGCCTTTTAGTGAAGATTGCCTGCACACTCTGTCAGTTCAGGACTGATCAGATGGGCCCCCTGACAGCATGGAAAGCTGTAATCAGGAAATGAAGACAGTAGAATCTGTGCTGCTGTTTCTTGCAACCGATGAAGATTCCTTTCACCAGCACAAGACGTATTGTTCTGGCTTGCATACTGGACTAGAGGGTTTACCTATGGATCTGAATGGGACTGACCTTGATAATCAAAACTGTTGAAGCAGGATGAAACAAGGGTCTTTGGTATGTCCTCAACAAAAGTAACCCCTGTTACACTTTCTGTCCTCTGGTCACCTCTCTCCAGTGCTAAGTCTTGGCTTGGTCTCCCAACTTTTGATTTCAGCTACAAACATTTCCTAAGAGTTTTCATATAAAATTTAAGAGAACACTTATGCCACAAACTACAAAATGTTTTCTAAATCCATTCCTTCATAAACCGAAAAATGAAGCAGCACAACAACAACAACAAAAGAAAATGTGCTTTCTATTTTTTTGAACCACTGGCATTTCTTAAGAGGACCATGTCTTAAAACACAGCAGAGGACAGTAGAGCATTATTATACAATTCACATTATTTTAACCACCAAACCTACATAATTGAATTGTACTTTTTCACCATGGCCCTTAATTAAGAGTCCATTTCAACTCTTGGCATATACAATGTATATACAGAAAACAGGAAATCTTTTACAATTAGATGACTATTTGAATGCCACTGAGAAGTTTTTAAGTGGTCGCACACCTGAAGTTTACAAAAGCAATGTTTTATAAACATTCACTTGGAGTGGGGGGTGGGCATGTCAAAGTTTTTTGTTTGTTTTTGGTACCATTACAGATACTGGAAAAGCACCAGGGTCTTTTCCCTAACTTTGATAACTTTCATTGTGGCCTTCAAGATCTTATCCACACGGTCCACATGATTGCTGAAGTGCAGCACCCCAGACTGCATAAAATACTGCAGCTGAGGGCCCACCAGTGCCAACAGGACATAAACGTACACAGGACACTTCCACTTTTGCATATCCATAGGGTGTGCTTTTACTGCAGAAGCAGAGCACTGCTAGTTCACTGTCAGCCTGTGACACCACAGCTGCTCTCCTGCAGAAAACAACTTGAGGATACTGATGGATGAAAAGTCACATACGAGCCAGCAACTGGTGCTTGCAGCCCCGAAAGCCGACCTTATCCTGGGCTGCACAGAGTAAAGCATGGCAAGCAGGCTCAAGAAGATGATTCTCCCCTTCTGTTTTGCTTCTGTGAGATGCCACCTTGAGTACTGTATGCAGCTCTGGGGTCCACAGCACAAGAAAGGCGTGGACCTGGTAGAATGGGTCTAGAGAAGGGCCACAGAAATTGCTCAGAGGGACAGAACACCTCTTCTCTGAGGAAGGAGTTGGGATTGTCCATCCTGAAGAAGAGAAGGCTCCAGGGAGACCTTATTGCAGTCTTTCAATATATAAAGAGGGCTTTTAAGAAAGATGAGAGGCTTTTTGTCATGGCCTGCAGTGACAGGACAAGGGGAAACAGTTTTAGACTGAAAGAGGGAAGGCTTAGACTGGATATGAGGATGAAATTATTTTACGATGAAGGCGAGACAAAGGAACAGGTAGCCCAAAGAAGTTGTGGATACCCCATTACTGGAATTGTTCAAGGCCAGGTTGGATGGGGCTTTGAGTAACATAACCTAGTGGAAGGTGTCCTTGCCCACAGCATTGAGGTTGGGATAGATTATCTTCAAAGATCTCCTCCAACCCAAACCATCCTATGATTCTACGATTCCCCTACCCGTTTCTGAAGCAGTGTGTCCTATCGAATCTTTCCTCACCCTGTATATAAACAGATAACAGCTTCTATTGAACTGCATCCAATAATTGATACTTTCTCCAATCTGTTAAGACAAATTTTAATTCAAATTCTGAAATGCACTTGCAGATTCTTCCAGCTTAGTGGTATCTAGAAAATGAATAAGGATACTTTCTACTCAACCATCTTGATCACTAATAAAATACCACACAAGACCACAGCTTAAGCCCAACAAAACTCTGGTGTATTTTGACAATTGATAAATCCTCCTCAACTAAATACTGACTCAAATGGAGAGCTCCAATTCAGATACAGAATGAACTTTAATTGAACTTCCCATCCCAGTTGTACTCCTATATCCTCATAGGAACTACAGTTCTCCTATATCCTTACAATCCCATTATTTCTTAAAATTGTCCCATGTTAGAAATTCTGCTATGAAGTTTGCTGGAATTCAGCAAATTAAAATGCCTACCTGTTTGGGAGTAAGATCCAACGGCACTGACGGGAAACAGAACATCTGAGTCATCATTCAGGACCTGCAGAGGAGTCCAGCTGCCTACCTGAGAACTGCATGTGCCTATTTCATGAAGCCTAGATTTAAAACAAACAAAACAATCAACCAATCTATTTGTACAGCCAATATTGATGTTCACAGTATTTCTTTCAGACGTATCACTGCAACAAAAATCTTTATTTCAATCTGCCTGCCAGTTTCTTGGTTCAGACTTACATAAATTCATTAAAGAGCAGACCATTCTTGGGAAGAGTGGCTGGAAAGCTGCCCAGCAGAAAAGGATCTGGGAGTGCTGGTGGACAGACAGCTGAACATGAGACAGTAGTGTGATGCCAAGAAGGCCAATGGCATCCTGGCCTGGATCAAAACCAGTGTGTCCAGAAGGAGCAGAGGAGTGATCATGCTTCTGTGCTCGGCACTGGCGGGGCTGCAGCTTGAGTCCTGTCTGCAGTTCTGGGCGCCACAGGATTGAAAAAACCATTGAGGTTCTGGAGAGGGTTCAGAGAAGGGCAACAAAGGTGGTGAGGGGTCTGGAGAAAATGTTCTATGAGGAGCACCTGAGGGACCTAGGATTGTTTAGCCTAGAGAAGAGAAGGCTGAGAGGAGACCCCTTATTGCTCTCTACAACCACCTGAACAGAGGCTGTAGTGAGGTGGGTGTTGGTCTCTTCTCCCAGATAATTAGTGATGAGAGGAAATGTGCTGAAGTTGTGCCAGGGAAGGTTTAGGTTGGATATTAGGAAAAAATTCTTTACTGAGAAAGTGGTTAGGCTTTGGAACAGGTTGCCCAGGGAGGTGGTGAAATCACCATGCCTGAAGGTGTTCAAAAAATGTGTGTATGTGGCACTTCAGGACATGGTTTAGTGGTCACGATAATGTTTAGTAGATGGTTGGACTTGATCTTGAAGGTCATTTCCAACCTTAATGATTCTATGATTCCAAAGCAGATAAGAGAAGCAGTTCCTGCCTCTTTTTCTCCAAAGGGATTTCTGTGTCAGATATAAAGAGAGCATATTAGTATCTAAAATTATTATTTTTCTCTCTGTTTTGTCTTGCTTGACTAACTACTTTGATGATAACAGGTTTACTCTGTTTAAAATACTGTAAAGTCATAATAGAGTTGATGTCATACTAAAAATAAGGAAATGTCAAATAGGTCAGAATTATAAATTATAGTCTGGTTATATCACGCAACAATTTCAACAACTGAGATCTTCAAGGAGAACAAGTATGAAATCTCAAAATTTGAGGTTTCAGTGGAACTCAAAGGCAAAATACTAACAGCATAGTGGACGAAATAGTTTCCTGCAGTTCAGTTACTTAGATAAATTTGCTAGCACCCACGAAGGAAGCAGGGTGGGAGGGGAGCATCAAACATTTATCACTGGTTCCTGCAACATTACTTACTTTTCAGAAGCTTCAGTTTCACCTTCTGTGCCTTGATTTCCTAATGTTTTTCCATATAGTTCATCCTCATCTGCATCTTCGTCATCAATGCTCTTCACATCAAGTTTCTGGTACTCACACTCTCCATTCATGAAAACTGAATTGCTCTTCCACAAATGGTTACTTTCATTCCCATGCACATTTTTTCTGAGAGTGCTTTCAGACGAGGATAATACAAAAACTGAAGACCTGTCTACACTCTCCTCTGAACTTTCTTCAGTAATCACAGCCTTCATGGCATCCCCCAGATTTTGTTCATCTTCCTTTTCATCAAATGAGATAATATTTGTCACTCTCTTTTTCTTCTTTCTATCTTTTTTATATTTCAAATCTAGTAGCAACAGAAAGGTTTACAAAGTTCAGAAATGAGAAACAACATAATACACTTTTTTTTTTCTTAAAAGAACTCATGAACTAAATGAGTTTACTGAAGGAAAAAAACCCAATCTACAAGGCATTTCATTATCTTTCCATACACATGACCTTTAAAATCTTTAACTAACTTTTTTCATATGCTTTACATAATACAATTACTAGAAGATATTTTGGAGGTGAATTCATAACAGTATTCCATTGGAACTGGAAAAAAAAAAAGTGCAACCAACTTAAAAATAAAATTTAAACTAAAAAGCCTTCCCATCACTTTCTGCACAGAATACAGTGTATAATAGTGTCTATTGCAGAGTACATCTACACAACAGGAAAAAACATGAAAGAATTCTGGGGAGAAAAAATTAAGAAGAATAAACTCACAGCACATACAAAACCCCAAACTTGCAATGAAATAAGTTAGTTTTGTCTATATTCTGGGAATTGAGGAGCCAATTCTCAGACAAAGAAGTGAAACTTGCTCCCTCCCTCAGCTAATTAGCTCCTCATCTAAAAATAAAGGGAAATCCTCTGTGATGACATCACAGCTATGCTGTGACAGCACTTGTTTTTAATTACCTATTCCCTCTGATTCCAGTGTGCACATGACACTAAATGATCTTGCAAAGTTGAAGCACTCTTAAGAAATACTGGTAATTTACTCATCAAGGTAACTCACAATGGGACTAAACTGTTTTGTCTAATTCAACTCCATCTGCTATATATCCTCAAAACACATTAACAGATTTTTAACACTAAAGGATGTTAAAATCCATTCTGGATGCAAACAGAATCCCAGCAAAGAACACAGACTTCAATAGAAACATCTGACTTGCTCTAACATTCAACATCAAATGGCAATCGCACAAACCCAAACTTTTAGTGACATTTGATTGTAAACTGTACATTTTATGTACTGTACACACATGTACTGTACACATAATGTACATTATGGTAGAGTCGTGCAGCATACGGTCAGTTATTCTGTTAGCTCATCTTGCAAGCCTATTCTGTACTAACCAAGCTATCCTAAGTCAAGTATCACCTACTATTTAATGTCATTTCAAGTGCTAAGCAACAAAAACTTTACCAGAAATTTGTTTTGAAAATTGTATTTTGAGAAAAAGTCCATTTCTAAGGTCAATAAAAAATAGATTTTTCTTAACTTCTATTCCCACCAGACAGCACTCACATGGGGATTTTCTTCCATTTTCTCACAATGAAAACAATTTAAAGCCTAAACTCAAACCTTGTTTCCTAATTAAAAAACACAGAAATCCTAGAATCTTCCTGCAGTTTTGTGCAAAGCAAAAGCTTTACAAAGCAAAACTCCCAGCTCAACTTTTGGAAATAAAGATTGCAAAATATTCCTTTGCTATTTTTGGAACTGAAAATGTATGAGTATCACATTTTGCTTGATTAATTTCAAATTGCAAGAGATTAAGACTTTAGGTCTTTATTAGTAAATAAACTGGTTGCAACACTAACACTTTTAAAGGTAAAAAGACCATATGGGTAAATTTTCATCTGTGATAATTACCTATTTCATAAAGGAATTCAGACTGTAAACAAGGGTGCTGCCTGAAGAAGACTACAAGCTAAGATTCTTATCTGATATATAACAACAGATATATGGCAGTGTATTTCTGACTGATAAATTGCCAAAAGGCACATATTAAACATGAAAAATCATTACATCAGAATCTGCAAGGCATACTCTTATGAATAAGAAACTGAAATTCAGGTCGCAATCACGGCACCTGAGCAATAAGATAGTTTAGCTTCCCTCGCACAGTGATACAAGAACACTACAACACACATTTATCATCTGTTATTCACATTAGTATTTCTATAAAATTCCATACTTTTTATTTCACACTCAACTAGTTTGTATGTGAAGTGCACTTATTTAGAAGGTTTTTGTTCTATAAAAGTTCATTAAGTTTAATTGAAAAAGTTATTTAATGAATATTTTATGAGTTTCAGAATTACACTAACATTGCAAAAATGCTTACCAGCATTTACATTCTTTGAGAGAACAGGAAGTAGGTCAGTGTCTTGATCAGGTTTTATTAGAATCGAGACAGCAGATGATGCAGTTATCTCTCTAAGAAGGCTGCTAACACCCTGAGTGGATTCTTTCAATAATGAGGTTACATTTTGCGTCGATTCCTTTAACAAATCAGACACAGTGGGTGTGCATTTGCTCTGCCCATTTAAGTCCTTATTATCAATGTTGATTGCAAAAAGAATGGAGTTCAGACCTTCAGATGAAAGAAAGAGGAAAAAAATATCAAAAACCCACTGTATGCTTCATACAAAAGTTACAAAAATAGAACCCATGATTAACAAAGCTATGACACGTAAAACATTTTCCCCCTAAAATTTTCCACAGTTCTCCCTGCATGAATTCTTACTCTTTCATGTACCATTCATTCATTTTAGATGATATTCAAGCTGATGAAATTAGTTCTGAATTTATCTTGATGGCTATTCAGTTGTGCGTTAAATAAACACTAAGTACTGTGAACTCATTAATTTATAACCTTTTATTTAAACCCATTACACTGCAACTTCATGATCTGTTGGTTCCTATATTCTACTAAGAAAACCTCCCGTGAACCCTGTGTTGCAGAACAAAGCATGTGACCATGGGTCTGAGAAAAGGGATGTTAATCACTTCTGTGGTCACACTCCAGAAAAGGAAACACTGTTACCATTCCTTACTCTTACTCTCCTTCCATGTATTCACCTGTAATTTGAGCCTTACTGTAGAAGTATAGCATTGCTCTCTTTTAGACAGGAATTTGTTTTCACTATAAATTGTGCTAGTTTTTAAAAAAAATTAGCCTTGACTGATGAAGAGTTAAAAAATTTATGTGAATGGCATTTGAACTGTAGGAAGGCCAGATCCAGTGTTTTACCAGTTCAGCAATTCAGAGCAGAAAGAGGCATAATACCTTGAATATTGCACTCTGAACGTGCATCTGACATACATTTTCCACATAAGCAAAGAGGGTGTTAGAGAAGCTACTGACAACCAGGAACATATATAACATTCCAAAATGAGGCAGTTTTCCAAGAACAAAAGCATTTAAGAGAAGGTCTTACCAGCTGCCATCATAGGGATCATACTAGAATGTTCTTCATCCATCATAAAAGACCAGTCTTCATAGAAGACACTATCATTTGAAAGGAAAAAAATAAAAAAGAAAAATAATATGCAGTCCTATATTAACATACATTCCACTTCTAAAAGATATGAAAACTCTGAAAAATAAGTATGAGTACACTAATGGATCAAATTATATGTCACAGTAACTCTCCAGATCCCTGAGCTATATCAAACTGGCTGCACAGCTATCAAAGACACGCTAAATAGCATCTTTATCTTCAGTTTCAGCTTTGCATTTTTTTAGGGGAAATAAGCCACTTGGGGCAAGAAAATAGTCACAATATTTCTCTAGATCTATTGCTATACTGCATACATAAGTTTTTTTAATAACTCTAGTTGACTGTAATTACCAAGCCATTATATCAAATATTAGAATACATGAATACGAGCAAAAATATCCACTTCATCTTGAGCAACTTCATCCAGCGGAAGATGTCCCTGCTCATGGAGTAGGGTTGGACTAGACAATCTTTACAGGTCCCTTCTAACCCAAATGGCTCTATTATTCTATGATTTGGTGACCCGGTTCAATATCCAAAGCCACATCAATTATCCTGCATAGTTAAGACTCAACTAGGAATTTGGATGCAAGTCAAAAAAAAGTTAACATGAATTTCACTGGGAACACATGACTTTAGTTGCTCTAAATCTAGTTCTTTTTAGTAGCAAGATGCTGTTATTTTTAATATCAGCATTCAGTTATGAAAAAACAGATAGAAACAAACCCCTCAACCTATATTAAACAATTTTGTCAGATTCACTTCAACATTTCCAAAACATATAAGAATTGGGGATGCAAACTGATTCTGTAAGTACCACCTGAATTTGGGTAACATTTAAATCTTAAACATTTTAGAATAAGCCTTTTTAGAAATATTTCATGTACAATTAATAGAATGCTGATAATTCTGAAACTGTGCAGGTATTGCTACAAGCATGAGAAGAATTAATGATATACGAATCCAATGATTTTTAGATTTTTTTCCTTTTCTGTTTCATTTGTCTTTATTGGATTTCATATCACAATCCCTCTTGCAAGAAAGCTACAGGACTGGAATAGACTGAAAATTACAAGGAGGTACTCATAGACTCAGTTAAAAAAAAAAAAAAAAAAAAAAAAAGAATGCATTTCTGCTGAATCCACTGGACTTAATAAAATTCAACAGTTATTGACAAAAGAGAAAATAGCCCAAATTCTCAAAAAGCAACGGAGCTGAAGTTGTAGAAGGAAAAAGGCAGGACTCAGTTAAGCACAAACTTCGGTGCATTTTGCACATCCATTTATTATTACAGTTACTATTACAGCTGCGTTTGCTGGTTACTCGTTTATTTATTTCCAACTCAATGCTTCATTTGTTAACGAATTTCTTGCACTACAAAGAGAACCAGCAGAGCACCTGAGCCGACTCTTATCCGCAAGCAGCATGTGAACGTATCTCTCCAGGGAATGTTCATTTAAGGCACAGCGCAACCAAGCCCGGCCTCTCCCAATATCTGTGGTAATTGCCTTCAGAGAGTAAAAGCGCTGTAGTTCGTGTTTATTCAGAACTTCCTTCACATAGTACCAAAACACTGGCTCTGGAATAGAAAAAAAAATAATAAAATATATATGTATATATTCTAAATCCACCAAAAA